>JAJONR010004171.1:0-57533 GCA_029582245.1 Solanum etuberosum
CAATCAAGAACCCAATAGAAACTTCAAACAAATCCATCAAGAACTCAATTTCTAAACCTTCAAGAATCTAAATTCGCTGAAATAAATCATGATTGGCGTGTGGGTGAACTAACCCAACGCTATGTGATCTCACATACCTCGTAGGGATTAACCCTTGGCGAAATCCACAAGCCTAGCTTCAAGAACTTGACGATTCCTTGCTTCTTCTCCTCTCTTCTCCTTTTCTTTTCTCTTTTCTCAAAACCCTAACTTATTTTGATGAAGCGTAAACTGAACCAAATCAGTTTAGACCCCAACTTAATTACCAAAAATGAATTTAATTAATTGGGTAGTGAAAAGACCAAAGTACCCTTCAAAAATCCGGTTTTGACTTTCCTTATCTAGACAGCCCAACTTCAAATGGGCGTATCTTCCTGATACGAACTCGAAAATAGGCAAACTCGGTGGCGTTAGAAAGATAATTTAAAGATATTTCCTACGGTATCTTGTAGCACACCTAACTCATCCTAAAATTAGAATTATGTTTGTTTGAAGTTGACCCAAAACTCAAACTTAGCTTAATTTTGTCAAACTTTTCAAATTTGATTATTTCCAAAAACGATTTCTTTCTAATTCTTGTTTTTTCAAAAAGCGAGGTGTTACACGTGCTCTGTGAATCCATCTTACTAATCTGTACATTTTGATGTTGTCCATACGGGGATAATTAATTATAAAACTTATTTTACATATTTTATTATCTTTCTCTATATCTTCTTTGCTTTAGTAAGGTTTGGACTTAAAGTCCAGAAGTATGAAGAGTCGCCCGGGGAGTGAGTCCGTGGATTTAGTTTCTGTTTTTGTAGCTAATTCTAATTTCGTATTTCATTTACTATCCCATTTGATTCAGTTTTGTAATAATTTGTATAAACTCCTAACTCTAACTCTATATATGAAATAAAATTTTGGGGGATCGCCTAAGGGGGGAGGGGAATTACGTGCTAACTGTTTTTTTATTATTTATTTTGTGCCTAGATGCAATCATGTCAGATTTCTTAACTAAGCGATCTAAAATCTGCTGGTCTCTATAACTTTGCTTAACTAATAACCTATCTTCATCGTGTTTAAATTTAGAATCTTGTTTGATATGTCAATGTTGCTTAAACTTAGTTTGGTCTAATCATATAATTAGAAATGTTGGAATAATTTAAACAAATCATTTAAATCAGGTTTATCGCTGTTGTATCAATTATCTCGAATATGTTGTGTCATACACCATGCTCATAAGGCTTAATTTTTTTTATATGTTGTTTGGGGTTTAGAAAATCATGCCTATATGTGCCATGCAATATTTTGACCTTTCAATCACTTAGAAATCATATTCATAGGTATTATTAATTAATTTCCAGCATGCTAATAATTGAAATAATATAATTTAGCTTTGCCACTGTTTTCCAGCATGTTAAATAACTAAATAGCATTCTGTTGTGAATTTTTTGCCACTGTTCTGCAACATATTAGTTATTGCCACTTAAAAGATAAGATTAACAATGCTTTCTCTGCATACTAATCTGCTCAACATAATCAATTATGCATTATAAATACTCGTTCTGGCATTTAAAATCAACTAAAAATTATTTTCTACATCTGCTACTTTAAATACTTGCGATTAACATGCATAAATTTACCAGGTCTGATTAACATATCAATCTTATTAGGAGTTTATACTTGCATCTAGGCACAAAATAAATAAATAAATAAAAACAGTTAGCACGTAATTCCCCTCCCACTTAGGCAATCCCCCAAAAAATAAATTTCATATATAGAGTTAGAGTTAGGAGTTTATACAAATTATTAAAAAATCGAATGAAATGGGATAGTAAATGAAATACGAAATTAGAATTAGCTACAAAAACAGAAACTAAATCCACGGACTCCCTCCCTGGGCGACTCTTCATACCTCTGGACTTTAAGTCCAAACCCTGCTAAAGCAAATAAGATATAGAGAAAGATAATAAAATATGCAAAACAAGTTTTATAATTAATTATCCTCGTATGGGCAGCATCAACATGTACAGATTAGTAAGATGGATTCACGGAGCACGCATACAACATTCAAACAAATAGCGTAAAACATACATAACATCACACATAAAAGAGAGAAAGAGGACTGACCCGGGTGCTTTCCATTTTATTTTATTCATACATCATACTAAAGTAAATATTTAATGCAAATACAAAGATGAAATTAATGAGAAGTCTAACCGATGAAGCAGATTTAATTATCAGCAATGCAGACAAATTGAATTTAATATTCGACCCGACCACAGCAAAATCAAGTAAAGAAGCACCTCTTAGAAAGTTCACCGGAAATTATTTTTCTTTTCAGTGGAGAGTATTTTTGCTCAAAGTATTAAAGTGTGAGTCGAAATAATAAAAGGGAGTCTCTTCTTTTATAGTCACAGGAAAGACAAGCATAGAAGGAAAAGAAATAATTCCTCAAATTAAAATCAATTTTGCTTGCTTAAAAGGGGAGCCAAAATCAGTCCGCAAGCATAAGGAAAGGAAATAAAATTAAACTTTAGTTTACCAAAACTAAAGGCTGCCTCAAGATTCGGTCAATCAATTAACCAAATAAAATAATATCAAACTAATTCACTAATTAAGGTAAAGAGATACAATTAATAGGGTAATAAAATATATCAACGAGCAAGAAAAGCAATAATTATGCATTATTCTAATATTGACATGTTCATAGACTAGCATAAATACACAAATATGAATTTGTTAAGACAAATATTTAAGGAAAGCTAAATTAATTAAAACACTCCACCAATTAATAATATGAAAAAGAATTTATTAAAGACAGAAATAATCATCATATTAAATTACGGACTGGAGGCCTTGCTCATTAAATTAAATTCTTTACCATAGGCAAAGTAAATTAAGCAAATAAAAATTAAATAATCCACAATCTATGAGAGACTAAATCACACTTAACACCAAGAGAATCTTGAACAAGTAAATAAATAATTCAGGAATCAGTTAAAGTGCTAACTTGGCCAAATAAAAAAAACATTAATGGGTTGATATATTTACACATATTACGGCATCCAATACAGTGAGATCAACTCATAAAACAAATTTTGACTAAAAGTAAAATCTCAACAGTCAAGAAAAGTCAACAATTATTTTAGGAAAGAACGAATATGATTCTTACTCAATTAAGACTTTAGTCAAAGATTTACAAGGAAGCAATCAATCAAAGTAATTTACAGAATAATAACTCCGCTATATAAATAAAGTATGTATGAAACCCATGAGCACTTTGAACCCTGGCAGATCATAATAGAAGCAACGAACAAGAGCTTGCACAGAGAATCACAACCTAAGCATGCTTTCTAAGAATCAAGAAATCAGTATGCAATAATTACACAAATTGAAACGGCCAGTAGAACGCGAGAAAATATGATACTCAAATTCTCAACATACTCATCTTAAGTAAAAACAAACCAAAGATTAAGAGATACAGGCTTAAGAATTAATCAAAACTTACCTGGATGGATCTATTAAGATCCATCTTTTAACAAAATTTGAAATCCTAAAAGCTTCAACGGAATCCACTGCATGTCCGAAATCTTAGGCCGGAGCAACATTGCTCTTATTGTTGTTATTTTCCTTGAACCCGCCGGAGAAGGAGGAAGCAGAGGCGTCCAGTTGGCTTGCCATCGCTGTTGCTCATTTGCATGCGCTTCGCTGGGCGTTGCTGCTAACGCTGGAAACGAGAGGGGGAGAGGAGGGAGCAGCGGGATTTGCTGCTGCTTTCGGCGGCCTTCTTGTCCTCGCCGTCGGCTGGCCAGAGAAGAAAAGAGGAGGGGAGAGCGGCACTTTGATGCTTCCTTCACTGGTGCTGCTCGCTACTGCTGATGGGGTTCGCCGGGGTTGCTGCTGGTCACAACTGTTGCTTCTCACCGGAGCGAGGAAGAGAGGAGAGAGAGGGGGCGGCGGATCTTGGATAAGATAGGAGGAAAGACTGAATGAGAATTAGGTTGGGAGTCTTGGTTCATTTTAGGTTAAAATAGGAAGGTAAAGGAGATTTTATTCTCGTCCGTTGATTAAATTCAGATGGAGGGTGGAGATTTAAGAGAGGAGATCGACGGGTGGGATTAAGAGATGAGGCTTTTAGATTTGGATTCGAAATGGCTAAATTTGAAATAAGAATCAAATTAAACAGGATAGAATTGAAATGACTAGGTGACTATAATTGAAATAAAATTGGAATTGAATAGGCTATAATTGAAAGGAATTGGAATAAAATGGGCCATGATTTGAAGATTTAAGGGATAAATAGGAAATGCTATCCAATTAATAGAATACTACATATATTAAAATATCTCATATTAAAACAATTAAATAAATAAATAAAATAATTATCTTTTGATAAATATAATAATTTAATAATAATAAAATAATTTGATAACAATTTTTTTAAAATTATGCATACAAAAAATATATAATTTTTTAGGCAAAATTGATTAAAGTTTTAGACCATAAATATGTTTTAAAAATACATATTTAATCAAATAGCGATTCCGAAAAGGTTATAGGTCGGTCAAAATTGGGTGTCAACATATGACTTTTCTAAAAAGTTGTGATTTCTCCGATGAATGGTGATCTTTTCAAAGGATTGCGATTTTCCAGAAGGGTTGTGACTATTCAAAAATGTTATGACTTTTTGAATGTAACACCCCGAAACTCGGAAAGGAAAAACTTGCATAAATTTTTTATTGAGTTTTGGTTCTACGGGACAGACCTATGGACCATAGGAGTTTTTACAGACCGTAGGAAGTGTCCGTAGAATTGTTTTGGACTTAGTCAAGTTTTGAGGTGAAAGATTGGGGTCTACGGACCGTAAACTGGTCCACGGGTTGTAGAATGGTCTCGTGGAAACGGGTAAAGATTTTTGGGTTGTAGTACCTTTTTCGACGGGTTGACCAGACGGACTGTCATTGGTTCTATGGGTCGTAGATGGGGCCCGTAAGAGTGATCCAAACTTAGTTAAATTTTGAGGTTGAGATTGAGTTCTACGAGAGGGTCCTACAGACCGTAGAATGTTCTACGATTTGTAGAAAGGACCCATAGGAAGTTGGTCAATTTTTTGGGTTTCTAAAGTTGGTTCTACGGTTGACCAATACGGGCCTTAGAATGGTCTACAGACCGTAGGTCCTAACCATATACTACTTTGGTAGTTTTAGTTAAGGGTATTTTAGACTTTTTCCATCCCTTCTAAGCCTAAACCCCGACCCTTTTTCAACTAATTAAGGGTCTAAACAGTGTTAAAATATTCTTTTATATATATTCTTTAACATTTCAAAGAGTTAGAGCAAGGATTCAAGAGCAGAAAAGCTAGGGTTTTCTAACGTTCTCGAATTTCGTTGATTTCGCCAAGAACCTTGTTCTTTCCAGGTATGTAAGGCTATCATAGTGATGGACTGAGTTCGTCCTTATGTCCTACATCTACTTTTGACCAATAAAGAATAATCTAGGGTTACATCCTTAGTTTTAAAAATTCTTGAGATGCGTTTCGTTGATGAGTTCTGAATTCTATTTCCTTATTATTGAGTTGCTATATCTTACATTGAGATTCTTGAGTTTATTATTCATGTCTATTTTTCAACATGAACCCTATTGTTGAGTTATAATTGAGCATTTATTGAGTTATTATTGAGAATCCCTTTTAACAAAATAATGGTCTTAAATAAATTTTCTGAGAAAGCAAAGATGAGTTTTGAGAAGAGTTTTAGACATAATTGAGAAAGAGTATAAGGGAACTAAGAGCCCGTTTGGATTGGCTTAAGAAAGTAGCTTTTAAGTCAGAAATAAAAAGTCAAACTGAAATGACTTTTAAGTCAAAAAATAAAAAGTAGGGGGAGACCTACTTTTGGTTTTTTGACTTATTTTAAGTCATTTAAACTTATTTTAAGTAATTTTTTACCCTGACAAACACTTACTAACTTATTTTAAGCCATTTTTGACTTATTTTAAATTATTTTTTATACTTATCAAACACTACCAGAAGTCAAAAACTGACTTAAAAATAGATTTGACCTACTTTTAAGCCAATCCAAACACCCTCTAATTATTCCCAAATGTATCATTTTTACATTGAGAAAAGAGAAACTTTGATTCCTAAAAAGAGTTTATGAGTTCAGAGATATTTCAGAGTAGTTACCTCTTCTATGAGGTTACTTTGAGTAATTACCTCAAAACAGAGAAAGAGTATGTTTTATACATTTGACCATGAATATATTATTAAGAGTAGTATTGAGCACCGATATGGAAATGAGTTCAGACAACTCAAAATCCTCATAAACCATGTCTGCTGACATGAGTAAAGGATCATACTTTTTTAGATGAATCCTTATTACTTAGTGGATCCACTTAGTTGAGAGGTTTTATACCCCGACACGGTATAAGACAATTTTGGTGGCGTGGACGTGACGCTATATCACCACGTAACTCATAGTGATGATTGTCGGTTAGAGAATATCCCAAATAGAGTTAAAGTATATTTTTACTATATCACTTATTATGTTGAGTTTCAAAGAATGAGTAAGTACTTGTAAAGTTTTAAATGATTTAGTTCCTTTATTTCTTTACATTCAACTTGAGTATATCTTTATCTATTACAGTCTTTTCTTTTAGTTATTTCACTTCGGATATATTACATACTCGGCTATCTTTTTATGATGTAGATATAGATGTTCAGGATCATCAATAGGCACTTCGTTGAGATCATTTTGCTCTCCAGTTAGCTTTTGGTGAGCCTCCTTACATTCCGGAGGACTCCACTTTTCTTTTCAGTTTAGTCATTTTAGGGTGTCGTGGGTCTTGTCCCGACATCCATGTTGAACTATAAAGGCTTCATAGATAGATAGATAGATTTGAGGAGTCTCTTAGTACTTTCTTTTTCTTTGAGATGTTTTGCAAACTATTATTATTGCATTGAGTAATTTTCAGACAATATGAGTTGAGCATTTTACAATTTTAATGATTTACTCATGTTTTAAGCCTTTAAATGCTTGAGTCATTCTTCCGCTAAGTAGTCAGCCAGGCCAAGGGTTCACTTGGGGACCATCAATGGTTCTCTAGTACCGACCACGTCCAGGGTGTAGGCTCGGGGCATGACATCCAAATAGTTGTGACTTTTCTAAAGAGTTGTGACTTTTTGGATGAGTTATGACCTTTCTTAAGGGTTGTGACTTTTCTTAAGGGTTGTGCCTTTTCTGATAAGGCACAATAAACACATGTTCATACTACTTTTGTTGTCTATAAATAGAGGTTTCCCTCACATTTTTAAACTATGAATTTTCTAAGTTTTCTATTCTTCTTCTTCTTTTTAGAACACCCAATTTAGTATATAAAACTATATTTATTATATTATACTATATATATATATATAAAGAAGACACATTTTCACATTATAGGATTGTGACCTTTATGAAGGGTTAATTTTATTTCATTTTTTTTTTTTTGGTGAAGATCCAAAGTAGACTTCCGAGGAATTGACGAAGTTCCACAGAAATTAGAGATGAAATTTTTCACGAAGAAGAAGATACAAAACATGTATGCTTTGCCTAGTTTTTATAGGTAGTTCATGAAGAGGCGCAACCGAAGGGATACGACAGCCAAAAGGGACACAAGAGTTGAGGAAACAAGTTTATAGGTAAACATAAATTAGGATAAAAAACCTAAAAATATGGAAAAAAAAATATAAAGGTGAATTTCTGAATTTTAAGGATGCACGTAGGTGGGCCTAGGATTCTCTTATGTGTGTGTGTGTGTGTATATATATACTAGATACGTGAGCCCGTTCCAGCACGGGTCCAACATATATTACTTATTTTCTTGTAATTTATGTGACACAGATGAAATTTGTAGAGTTACTCAATTTTTTAATATATATTTTCTAAAAAAATTAAGTGGTTAATTATTGTGACTTATAAAATTAACATAATTTTTAAATAATATGATATTCTCTCTATCCCAATTTATGTGGCACGGATAAAATTTGAAGAGTCTTATTTGTGGTACTTTTAATTTTTTAAATTCAATGACATATGTTCTTTTCTACTAATAATATTAATAATGTAGCACTAACATTAGAAATAAAAAATGTTTTACACATAAAAAGATGGAGAAATAAAATAATTAAACGGATTACTTACTAAGAAAACCTATTTGGTATGTTTTTTTATAGTAAAAATTTGCTTATGTAAATAAGGTTTTCGTAAATTGGCAGAACTAAAAATTCAGGAATAAAAAGTGTTGTGGCCCAGGTTCAAACCTGCGACCTTTCCCATGGAATGAGCTGTTGTAACCAGCAAGCCAAGCAACTGTATTTGAGAAGAAGCACACAGCTGAAGCACACATGTTGACGATCAGCTGTGTGATTCTAGCCTTTTATACTATATAGAATATAAGTAAAAGATAAGATATATAGGTTGTCTTGGAACTTTTTTTTAAAAGTAGGAAATTGTTTGGAATTAAAGTAAGACCTAATGTTTTTTCAGGTAATGCCCAAAATAATCCGGATGAATTAAAAATTACTAATCCCTTTGACTTACTAGCTAAGAATCATATTTTTTCAAATACTCTTGACGAGTCCAACATGATACCTCTAGAAACAGACCCAGGAAAATCAGATCACCCCAATCCAATAACTAACACTTCTCCACAAACTAGGCTTTTACAAAGCCACGTGGAAACTCTACCTACTGATCCCTTGGATACATGTCTCATGATGGAAGATGCCACACAACTTCCACCTTCCAATTCCTCCAATAAGAGGCTAGTGACTAAAAGTAGAGTTGTAGCATCTACCCCTACTATTTCCGGTCCAATCTTAGAACAATCAGGCCCAAAAGAAAATCTCACTACAGCTACCATTATTCCATCAGGCCCATCTGAAACCCAAACCCAAGAAAAGTTATCTCAGGCCCATCAAACCCACCGCCTAATTACTCCACTAATAATACAGAAAATACAAACACATCATTACTTGTAATATCATCTCAGTGAAATTTTGAAGCAGAATCTTTGTCAATAGATACAGACACTAATGTATCGTCCACTATATCTCCCTCCTCCCTCCTACCCAAATCCTACTATCCAAACTCAGACTCTACCGCCAAACAATATGAATCCTTTTCAAAATCAACATCCTTTGATATACAACTCCCAAACACCACCAAATCAACTTCCACCTCAATCTTGAATAGAAGTAGTGCTGCAAAATCATGCTCTTGTCTTCACAATGGTGGTGAACGGCCAGGAAATTCTAATAAAAATTCAGAATCCACTGGACATTGCTTATATCATCACAGAGGGGATGAGGATCACCATGAACCTTTACAATCAAAATTTATGGATGACACCTCAATTCCACCTCCCATGAACTCGACAACAATGTCCAACCAACCTTTCCAGCCACCTCTAATGGCGCATACCTATCCGGAGATCCCATTCTATCCTTCATACATCTCAACAACCCCTTGGATATACCCGGATTGGATTATGCAAAGCCAAACTCACCATGTGGAACCACCAACTCCACCAAACTCTCTGGTGGTTCCTCAGGACACTCTGACCCCTCCCAACACCTCCACAAACCACAACCTTCCTAATCCAAACGAACAAGACATATTCTCTCCCAACGAAATAGCGGCTATGATGGCTCAAATGAGAGAAACACGCATGGAACTATTGTGGCTGGGAATTGTCATATCTGCATCCTCAAAGAGGAGTTTGAAAAAAAACTACTTTTAAGCTATCCCCCGGAGTTAAAAAAATGCTTAATCAAGCTGAGGCCAACGATCAACCCGAAGGCGGGAAAATTTGTGGTGATCATAACTCCAACTCTCCGAGCAAACGCTCAGGGCCCTCAGGGGAATCAGGTTAACGCTTCCTCTCCAAATCCTAGTGACACTATGAATTTTGTTATCTGGAATTGTAGGGGTTGTCAATCTCCTGACTTTAGAAGGAATTTTCGTAGTAGGCTTAACTACTATAAACCAACTCTTGTGATACTGGTGGAAACTTACTTAACTGATCATGCACCTCTTCGAGATGATTTTGGATTTACAAATCTGGTTGAATCGGAGGCTGAAGGGAACTTGGGAGGTATGGTGATAATCTGGAAAAATGACTTGATTAATGTGGACGAGGTGGCTGTCACTAACCAAACCATTCACTGCATGGTTCAGGTACACAACTCTCAATCCTTTATGCTTTCTGCAATTTACGCAAAAAATTCTCAAATTCATCATAGAATTCTATGGGAAAATTTAAAGAACTTAGCGGATAACTATTCTGGTCCTTGGATGGTGGGGGGTGATTTTAACGATATTATTAATGCTCATGAAAAATTTGGTGGTAATCCGATCATGACCAATCGTTCAGATAATTTTTTAGACTGCCTTAATTATTGCAACTTAGTGGATTTAGGTTATAGAGGGAACAAATTTACTTGGACAAACAAATGAAAAAGGGCTCTCTTATTCTTGAAAGACTCGATCGAGTCGTGGCTAACTATGAATGTTTAAATATGTTTTCTGAATCTCAAATTCATCATTTGCCACACACTCATTCAGACCATTGTCCTTTACTTCTAGCTCTTCACCCTTTTCGCCACTCTCATAAAATGCTTTTTAGATTCGAAACCATGTGGCTCTTTAGTCCAGACCTTACAAATATTGTTAAAAATTATTGGGATAAAGCTGATGACCTATTTTTGTGCTACTGATTTTTTCACAAAAAAGGTGACTGATTAGAATTTAAAAAGTTTTGGTAACATCTTTTACAAAAAGAAGACCATTTTGGCAAGATTGGCTGGCATTCAAAAGTCCATGCATTTTCCAACTAGCACCTTTTTACAAAATCTGGAAACTGAGCTTATTTTGGACTTTAATAAAATTTTGAAACTTGAGGAAGAGTTTTGGAAATTGAAATACAGAATTTCTTGGCTTAATGACGGAGATGACAATACTAGATTTTTCCATTTATCTACTCTTAAACGTCGTAAACGAAATCATATTACTGCCCTCCAAGATAGCGAGGGGGATCACTGATCCATATGCTATCAAGGATAAAGTAGTTTCTTTCTATACTGATCTTTATACTACTGATCATACTCATGCTTTAAAGTATTATTCTACTACTTCTTATGACTGCCTTTCATCAGAGGACAATATCCTTTTAGATTCTCCGTTGAGAGAATAGGAGATCATTACTGCCTTAAAATCCTTTAAACCAACTAAATCTCCTGGGCCGGATGGCTTACACCCAATATTTTACCAAAGATTTTGGCCAACTGTAAAAGGGACTGTAATTTCTCTTTGCAATGATATTTTTTAAAAAAAATTCAATCCCGGAACATCTGAACCATAATTTCCTCTGTTTAATTCCCAAGGTTCAGAGCCCTACTTCCATGACTCAATATCGACCAATCAGTTTGTGTAACACTGTCTATAAACTTATTACCAAGATTATTGTTAATCGTCTCAGAAAATTTCTACCCAAACTCATACACCCCTCTCAGTCAGCTTTCGTTCAAAACAGACGTGCTTCTTACAATGCCTTGGTGGTTCAAGAAATTGTTAATTATTTCAGAACTTCGAAAACCAAACGTACCAATTTTATATTAAAAATTGATTTAGAAAAAGCTTTTGACCGAATGGAATTTTATCAAACGAACCCTTACTTACTTTAACTTTCCTCAAGGTATGATAAATCTTATTATGAGCCGCATCTCTACTGTTTCTACCAGAATTTTGATTAATGGGGAACCTTCAAGTGTTATCTACCCTTCTAGAGGGATTCGCCAAGGCGACCCTCTGTCCCCTTATATATTTATTTTATGTATGGAAATTCTCTCTCGGAGCATTAATTCTGTGGAGGAAAATCTTTCTTGGAAGCCTATTAAAATTAGAAAGAGAGCTCCTCCTATCTCTCATTTGTTTTTTGCTGACAACATCATTATAGCGGCTAGATTAACCACCGAAAGTTGTCATTATATAATCGATCTTTTAAATCATTTCATGGCTGTTTCTGGGCAAAATATTAATTTCCAAAAGTCAAAAGCTTTCTTCCATAAACATTTTCCTAACATTGACAAGCTTTTCGTCCTCAACTCTTTCCATATCTCTGAAGGACATAAGTTTGGTAAATATCTTGGTTTTCCCATTTTTACTTGTAATCCTACTAGACATGACTTTCAATTCGTCCTGGACAATTTTAAGAATAGACTAGCAGGCTGGAAAACTAGTTTCCTAAAACTTGCAGGGAGATCTACTCTAATTCGATCTACTCTAAATACCATCCCTAATCACATAATGCAAATCATGAAGATCCCTATGAATATCATCCATCATTTAGAGCGATATCAACGTAATTTTCTCTGGGGATCTACTGTTACCAAACAAAAAATTCATCTGATAAATTGGAATCAAGTGACTATTCCTCTCTCACAAGGAGGTCTGGGTATTCAGAAACTTTGTCAAAAAAACCGTGCTCTTCTTGCAAGCACCTCTTGGCGTTTATTCCATAATCCCAAAACTCTTTGGGCATCTCTTCTTTTACAAAATAATCTGCCTTTGTTCGGGGACCAAAAACACCTCGCTCATTGACTTGGAAACATCTTCTTCTCGGATGGCAATCCTGTCAATCAGGTAGACTTTGGAAAGTTGTCAATGGTCAGCATATAAATCTTTGGGACCAGTCTTGGATATCACCTAATGTACTCCTTAGACACCTCATCCAAGGCCTTCTCAACAAAGGAGAAAGTGATAGAACTGTCTCCTCAATTCTTACTAATAACTCTTGGTCCTTATTACCTTTATCTTTTGTTCTTCCGATACATATCCGCAAACAAATAACTGCAACTTACCTCTTTTTCCGAAGGGGTGTGATCGAATAACTTGGGGAGTCACTCCTAATGGTTTGTTCACTGTTAAAACATGCCACTCCTCATTGGAGGAGGCACAACCCACAAATCTTAACTTCAAATGGATCTGGCAACTCCGTATACCTCCCAAAATCAAGACTTTTCTCTGGTTATGTGCGCACAACAGACTGCAATATTTGAATCAAATACATCTTATCCCTTCAAATACTTGTAAAGTCTGCACATCTGGGGAGCCAGAAACTATTCATCATCTCTTTTTTCGTTGTTCGAATGCTGTCCACTGTTGGACTGATTTCAAAATCAATCATAATCTTTCTCATACCCATATTGACATCAATGATCCCCACTGTTTCCTCAAGCAACTCTTCTCTAAGAATGCTCACACTCACTACAATACTATGCCTACTTCAATTATTATGTCTTTCATTCTATGGCATCTTTGGAAATCTCGAAATGATCGCATTTTTCAGCACAAATTCTCCCATCCCAATACTGCTGTAATTCAGAACTTGGCTCTAGAATACTATCATCTAGGGCTTAACAACAACATCAAAGCTTCTCCTAGGATTAGCACTCTAGCTTGGGTTCCTCCACCAAAAGGCTTCGTTAAGCTAAACACTGATGGTGCTTTCAACCCTCATACCCACACTCAGGGAATTGGTGGAGTCTTTCGTGATTTTGCAGGAAACTGGTTAATTGGTTTTGCAGGAGAAGTGAATGCAAATCCACCTTTGCAAACAGAAGCACTAGCACTACTCTGCGGCCTACAACTCGCAATAGCTCATAATTTGACACCACTTCAAATCAATATAGATGCCCATCAGGTTCTTCAACATATCCAAAACACATCTAACTCTCATATGTTAATTTTTGATGATTGTAGACACCTTCTCAACCACCTGAATGATCCACCACTTGCACATGTGTACAGGGAGCAAAATGCAGTCGCTGACAAAATGACACATTTTGGTTCTTCAATGAATGGTGGCAGCATAAGGATATTTAACCAACCTCCTATTTTTGTTATGGATCTCCTAGCAGCAGATCAAGGAGGGTTACGAAATCAAGAATTATAGCAGATGCTCCATCCAACACAAACAAGGATGTTTTTGCGATTAGTTCACAACTTTTTGGTGCTGAATGTTTTTGTAATGTTGATAGCATAAATACAACTAATGCTAGTTATCTTACTAGTTCTAAGGATAGAATAGATACTAGAACTCACTCTTTGTATCCCACTGATGGGAATTCTAGCTCCCGTGTAGACTTTGTTTGAAGTTAATATAAGTTAATCCGTTTTACCAAAAAAAAAAAAAGGTCTAAAAAGGAAAGCAGACAGCTTAACTTAAAGAAAAAGCCATTTGTGGGAAAAAAAATTGGAAAAAAGAAGAGGTTTATTATGACACCCCCACCTGCCCATTCATTTGGAAAATGCGGCTGTAAACCTTAAGGACAGTGTGGAGACCCATAAACCACTGCCCTGCTTCTCCTCTTTCTTCTCCACGCTGCTCCTATGAAGTCTGTTACTGCTATTTCTTCCTCCATTCCTTCTCTCAACAAAGCTTTTCGAACTCTCTTTACTCACTCCACAACAAACCCTTCTCTTCTCCACACTCTCTCCCGAAACCTACAAAATTCTCATCGCCCGATTACTCTAACTTTCTCTCTCATTCTCCGACGACAATCGCATTCTTTGAATCACGGTTTCATTTCCTCTAGTAAGAAACCTAGTTTCGTTGTGGCTAAATGTCTCTCTTCGATATCGTCTTCAGCTCACACTGTGGATTGGAACGACGCCATTTCGTGCTCGGAGATCGCGGAAGCTGAGGAATTGTGTTTGGAGAGGGAAGAGGATGATGATGATGCTAGTGCTACAGCTGTTAAGCCGTATATTCCTGTTAGGGCATTCTTTTTCTCTACTAGGTTTGTTTTTTTTTTTTTTTTTATAAATTTTATCTGTTTCTTTCATTTCGTTTTTGTTCAAAATAGGAAAATATTGATTGGAAGTTTTTGCAGTGTGGATTTGAGGAGCTTAGTGGAACAGAACAAGCAGAATTTTATTCCACCTTCGTCTCGAATGACAAATTATGTTGTTTTAAGATTTGGGGATACTAAGAAGGCTGCCAGTGTGAGTGTGTCTTTTGTGTATCTTCTGCCTTTGAATTTGAATAATTTTGCTTACGGTTGATAATACATCCAGTGTATTTGCACAAGTAGTTTGGACACACATGATTATGAGGGTTACTTTGGTGTTTTGGATCTTGTTTGGTTGATTTTATGGAATATAATCTGTTAGAAGAGTAATGGAAGAGAAGGTTGAGAGAATGTTTGTTACTTTTTATCTTTACATTCTTTGGTGTTTATATTTGCATTTCTTGATTCAAGATGTGTCTACTCACTTTTCTATCTAAGTCCAATTTGTTTGCACCCTCTGCTTGACACTCCTCTTCAAGTTGGTGAATAAAAATTATAGGGACCGAGTTTGTTATATATATGGCTAGTTCAGGTGCCGATAGAGGGATTTTGTGAATAATTCTACAGGCTGACCATTTGAAATTGCAAACTTCTAGACTATGTCTCCTAAGATATGTTTTCCCTTGCAAAGTCACAGTCAATTATGTGTTTGATTCTCTTATAAAGCATTGAATTTGATACAATATGAAGTGCTTTATAGATATTACAGTCAACCTCAAGTAATATCCTACTTATCCAAATTTTCGTTGAGTAGTTGCTTACTCTTTATACATTTTCCACCATTATAGTTCGATTTTCTGCATTTGCACTGCACTATAATATGCAATCACATATGTTTCCTCCATTTCCATGACACTAAATTATCTCCAACTAAGATATAGAGTATCCAGGAATAGATTTTTATCACAGTGTGGTCCTGCTCATTCTACATTAATGTACTCAACACTCTTCTCTCCTCAGCCATCGTAGCATAATCATTTGGCTGGAGCAGATTTATATATCAAAAGTTACTAATCACTACATCTTGATGAGTATCATGAGAATCTAGAAGTAACTTGTGATACTCACGGGAAGATAATATCAAGTTGAGTCATGGGGAGGTAGTTTGGTTCATCAACACTCTTGTATCTTCCAGGATAAAGTGGGGTTTTTCAAATATAGTTGAAATTTTCTTCCTGAAAATTTGGAAAAAATAAACACTTTTCAATTTCTTTTAACCAAAAATCATTATTCATTAGTATTTTAGTTTTTACAAAAAAAAAAGAAAAAAAGAAGGTAAAACCAGTACAGAGGTGTTTGCTGCAATTGCCTACAAAGTTGCTGATAGATTGTGGCATTCTCTCACTTTTTATCTCTAAAGTTTTAGGCAATTGAATTGTGATTTTGTAATGATGCATGAAGCTATAGATTTTTATGGACCGTAACATGTATGGATCTGTTATATGTAGCATGATAAGCACTAAAAATGATAAAGCGTCAGCAAGATGAAATATATAAATTACCCTTCTCTGTTCTTCTTGTGCTAGACTGGTTTGCTATTTTAGCTGGGGGTATGATGTCCTCTTTATCATGGCTGAATACACATGAGATACTTGATAATAGTGATTGGAGCATCTTCAATGTTCTCAGCTTCAAATTCATGCTTCCCCAAAAGAGGCATGGACTGGGTGATATGTTCTTGAAGTATTAAATGTTGAAGATTGCATATTTACAGAGGAGCACTTATATGTCTAACTGCCTCGGTGCAAACTATGGTTTTACTTGCCATTGTACGCATGATGTGAATGTTCTTCTTCGGTTTGTAGTTGAGATCATTTTGTTATTTGCCTTCTTGCAATCTAGCCAGATTCATGATCTAATTTCTGGCTGTTGTTAGGTTCTGGCTGATCGTTCGTCAATTACCTCTCCTGATTCATGATCTAATTTTATCAGAAATGGGAATTTTTCCTGATGTCTGCAGACAATAGACCTTTTCTATCTGTTTGCAACAGGTAGAAACTAGACCATCTACATTTCCACGTAGTGAACCCCTGTGAACATGAATTCACTTTGATTGACCACATCTTCCTCATTGGAAATTTTTGTTATATCTAGGAGTTTTTGTCAATCTGGTTGAAAGAGTTGCATGTCAATGTAGGAAGTGAATGATTTTAGTAGTTTTAGAGAACTCCTGAATTGCATTAAGAGACTAACTTGTTAGTATTGCGATGAAATAGATCTTATTACAACAGAATGGATATAGAAGATCTACATAACCACCCCAGCCAGTTTGCAATCAAGGTGTGGTTGATTGATTGATGTTGGTTCTGTTTAAAGGCATTGAGCTAAAAGTTTTTTTGCCTGACAGTTTCCTTTCCTTTTCCATGTTATACTTTTTTTCCCCAAGCTTGCTCCTGTGTGCAGGTTTGTTTTTGAGGATTTCTGTTTTTCTTTTAGTGCGGCAGTTTTTGGATTGAGGTGTTGTTTTTGTTTTTCCTTGCTAAATAAGCATATAAGAAATTCCAATATTACTCGGTTAGTGTTATTGTATTTTTTCCTAATATAATTCTTATGTGTTATGCTTTCAGGCATTAGGGGCCAACTTAAGTGGCAGTGACTGCTGTTACATGGTAGTTTTTCAATATGGCTCGATTGTCTTGTTTAATGTTTCTGATCACGAGGTTGATGGATACCTGAAGATTGTCGAGAGACATGCTTCAGGGTTATTACCGGAGATGAGAAAGGATGGTGAGTTCATGTGAGAATGATTCAAGCTACAAAAGGCTACTAATAAAAGAAAATGCTTTTTAAATTTGTTATGTAGTCTGTTCATTTTTCTTATTCTTTTTGGACAAATGTTTATTATTCTTATTCTTTCTTTTATTTCTGACACCATCACTATTGGAACTACATATTTTTGAGGTAGTAAATGTTTTATGATAAAATTGCATCTTGATATTAGGAATTTGGATTTGAGTTGGTTTTGCTCAAAAACAAGAAACAGAAGTGACCTGGATCTTGAGTTCTGCTGCCAATTCTAATTTCTAACTTCTGCTTTCCCCTCAAAGGATTCACTGAGTAGAACTTTCTGGTAAAAAAAGCAAAGAGAAAGACATATTTACTTTCCCGGGGAGGGGTGGATGTGATTAGGAGTCTAACAGTCAAATCAGCCCTTTTTAATTTTTTTTTTGTTTTTTTTTGGGAGAAAGATCCAAATGACAGTTTTCATTCATATGCTAAAGTTTTTTTTTGGCATTATTAGTGACTTTATTTTCAATTTCAGACCTCCATTTTTTTTCTTCGTCTAAGTTCTAACATGCTGATTCAGGCCTGTTATTAATAGAACACACAAAATTATGGAATTTCATGGAAGAATCTCTTCACTTCCTAAAACTCACTTTCCCATTAATTGATGACCTCACTGGGAAGTGGCAGAAACTGAATGACACTCCTGTTAGGACTTGGAGTGCATTTTAATTATTTTCCTTTATACTAATCAACTGAATTGAGTGTCATACTGAAGTTGCATATTAGTTCTTGATCTAGCAAATTTTGGCTACTTGAAATAATTTGTCGTTATTAAGTACATTGGACAATTGTGTATGTAAATGATCATTCCCTGGGTTACCTCTCCTGTGTGGTTTGCGAGCTATTGCATAGGAGAGGGGTTTTTACCCTATGCGCACCCAAAGGGTAGTGGCTGCGGATTTCCCTTGTCATAAAAAAAATGTAAATAATCATTCCCTTATTTGTGCTTCTGTTCTTTCTGTAGAATTGTGTTCTTAGTCTTTTTTGGAATCTAATATTTAAGTCATCTCATGTGTTTCTGTACCAACGTTGAGTGAGATTAAATTCTCTCATCTCTTATAAGAACAAAAGTTTTCTGGACTCTCACTGATGTCTATTTTCTGGAACTTTAGAATATGAGGTAAGAGAGAAGCCAACTTTGAGCACATGGATGCAAGGTGGATTAGACTACATAATGTTGCAGTATATGAATATAGATGGTATCCGAACCATTGGCAGTGTTCTTGGTCAAAGTATTGCTCTTGATTACTATGTTCGCCAAGTAGGTGTCTGTCTACCAACTTATATGTGATCAGCCTGAGAAGGTTCTTAGTTTTAGTAACTTTCTGACTGGTATCCTCTGCCATTCCAGGTTGATGGAATGGTTGCTGAGTTTACGGACATCAATCGTGGAATGGAGAAGACTGGAACTTTCACAATGGAGAGAAAA
The DNA here is from genome assembly GCA_029582245.1 of Solanum etuberosum. Taxonomy (NCBI): domain Eukaryota; kingdom Viridiplantae; phylum Streptophyta; class Magnoliopsida; order Solanales; family Solanaceae; genus Solanum; species Solanum etuberosum. The sequence goes on from JAJONR010004171.1 coordinate 19,131, forward strand.
AAGCTTTTCCAACTGGTTGGCAAGGCAAATTCTAATCTTGCTGATGTGATTCTTAAGCTAGGACTTTTTGAAAGGTATATTTGCATCTAATTAGCTATGTCATGAATTTCTTTATTTCTTCTTCCTTTTTCTGTTTCCCTATAATATCAATCTTGTGATTTGGAAGAGTGGTAAAAAAATTAACTTTTTCTATCTGGGAACTAGGAAACTTTTGTGAAGTAGAAGTGGCCTGGAGATGTGCTTTGTTTTTTCTAATACTTATTATTATTTCAATCCAAGAACTGGGGGCTGTTTTTATGAGAAACAGAAGTTAATTGTTGCACCCCAATTATTCATTCATGTACTGGAAAAAGTTTGTAACTTTTTCATGTTTGCTCTTTCAATCTTTTCTACTTTAATAGTTGAATTCTTTTTTCTGAAACTGGTAAGGTTGTATTCTTCAGTATTAAGGGCATGCTGGCCACCTCCAAAATGAAATATTATCAATTACAAGTCTCCTATTAGGTCTACTATCTGATCTATATCAACTCTACACAATTGTTTACACCAAAAGAGTAAGGATTCAATGCAATTTCATTTCACTTTATGAATGAAATTGGGCCTATCCTCAAAAAATATACCACTTCTTTCCAGCCATACTGACCACCATATGCATGATGGAACTAATCTCCACCATTTCTTCCGACTCTTACTACCTCCCCTCCTAAACCAACTACTTGATAGATCTGATGTGTGCTCTGGCATGGTCCAGCTGTAACTTGTTATGTTGAGGAAGAGATTCCACAACTGAGTAACTGAAGCTGCAACGTGGGAAGAGATGCTTGTTTGTCTCCCCTATAGTGTTACACAGAAAGCACCTAGGAACTGTCTCCCTTTCTTCTACAGAACTTCTTGAGTTAGACATTCCCTCTTAATCACTAGCCAAGTAAAGCATTTTACCTTGTTGGGGATGATACTTTTCCAGAAAAAGTTCCAATGGTAGAGAGTACCACCCCCACCCCATTCCACAGCACCCTATCTGCCTCTGTTGTGACAATGTTGCTTCCTCCTAGCTTTCCAAGTAATGAGGCCACTCTGTCAATCTCCCAATCATTTAGCGTTCTTCTGAATGAGCTGTTATAATCCTGTACTGACCAGCACTCACTTACTCTGGCCTCAGTGTTTCCACATATCTGAAAAAGATCTGGAAATTGCTCTTTGAGTGATGATTGATCAATCCATCCATCGTGTCAAAATTTTGTCTTATTTCTATTGCCTATCTTAAAGCTAAGATTGGCTTCCATCAGTGGCCATAAGTTTCTGATTGTTCTCCAAACTCCCATACCATAAGGATCAGATACAATGTTGGAACACCATTGATTAAGTTCACCAAACTTTGTCACAGTTACTTTTCTCCATAGAGCCCTTTCCTCTTAAGTGTATCTCCATAGCCACTTGATAAGTAAGCCCTCATTCTGCAATCTGAGATTTCCGACCCCCAATCCTCCTCTTCCTTTATTCAGCATTACTGTTTTCCAGTTAACAAGGCAGTAACCCTTCCCTTCTTTGTTTCCATGCCAAAGAAAATCTCTTCTAAACTTGTCAAGTTTCTTCACAACTTGATGGAATTGGGAATAGGGACATCATATAAGTGGTTAATGCATCTAGGACAGAATTGATTAGGATCAGTCTTCCACAGTACCACTTAAGGAAAAGTACTGAGCCAATTGATTTGGTTCAGTCTACCACCTAAGGACAAGTACTGAGCCCTTCATCCGGAGAATTTCTTTTCTGTTCTTTCCAAGACGTTCTCCCAAATCTCTAAAGACGTATGTTTGCTTCCCAGGTACAACCCAAATAAGTTGTGGGAAAATGCTCTGTTCTGCATCCCAGGATGCTGGCCATATCTTGAATCTGGTGAACCTCATTCACTGAGATTAAACTGCTCTTCCCCCAGTTAACAGTTAACTTTCTTCCCTGCTACAGCTTCAAACAAGACAAGGATCACTCTAATATAGCTTATCTATTCAGCCACTGGTTTACAAAAAATGATGGTGTCATCTACATACAACAGATGACCAACTTCCATCTCTCCCCCTACACTGTCCCTAACTTTGAACCCTCTGATCCATCTATTTTTGAGCTGCTATTCTCATCATGCTATCAAAACCTTCCATAGACAGAGTGACCAAGAAAGGAGAGATGGGATCACCCTGTCTCAAATCCCTTTTTTATGCAAAAAAACCAACAAGTTCTTCATTCACAAGCACAGAGAACCTGACTATTTTAATGCAGTATTCTATGCACTTCACCCATCTGTCTCCAAACCCCATTTGCCTGAGAATATTCAGTAAGAAAGCCCCAATTCACATGGTCATAAGCTTTTTGAATATCCAATTTACACATTATGTCTGGGACCCCACTCTTCAATCTTGAGTCTATGCATTCACTGGCTATGAGTGCTGCATCCATTATTTGTCTATCTTTATGAATGCCATCTGATGTTTGTTGGCCAATTTATCTATACTTTCTTTAGCCTCTCTGCCAATAATCTTGTGTTACACCCCCAACCAGGCTAATAGGTCTGAAGTTTTTTTTAATTTCTGAGGCTCCGGATTTCTTTGGGGTCAGAGCAATGAACGTTGCATTGAAGCTCTTCTCAAAGACCTGATTTGAATGAAAATGTTGGATGGTCTTGGTAATATCTTCCTTCAGTAGATTCCAGAAATTCTAGAAAAACACCATTGGGAAGCTATCTGATCCAGGTGATTTCTCCATAGCACATATATTGAAACACTCTAGTATCTCTTCCTCCTCAAAGGCTATCTGCAGCCAGATCTGTTCCTCATCAGTACTCCTTGAAGGCTCATGGAGTCCAAAATTAGGTCTCCAATTTTCAGTCTCCTTGTATAGATCTTTGTAGTAGTTTTGCACAACCTCCTTGATACTATCTAGATCCTGGATAGTAGTACCATCCACTTCTAATTGCTCCATGCAGTTGAATCTCTTGTGAGAAGTTGCAGTTCTGTGGAAAAACTGTGTTCTTATCCCCATGCTTTAACCATTGGACTTGAGACCTCTGCTTCCAGTCAATTTCTTCCTTTTTTGCTACCTCTTCAAAATCTATGGTCAAATTGGCCTTTTGCAACAATTCATCATCTGTGAGAGGCCTCTCTTCTTGAATAGTTTCCCAATTTGATTTTATAGTTGAATCCTTTTGAATATGGTTATATCATGAATTTCAGAGTGAATTTTCAAGATATTGATTTTAAGTGTAGAATTGACCTTTCTTACAACTATAACTTTCCCAATTTTAGTTGATCCAGTTTGATTGCTGCAGAGAGAAAAGATTATAGTATCGAGTATAAACATTTTAAAAACTATATATATATATATATAGAGGTAAATAAGCATGCCTAGTCATAGTAATTCATTTTAGAATACCCTTAGCAGCCAAGGGTGTGGCGTATTAGTGGACAATAAAGAAGGTGCAAACCAGACTAGGGGTGTAAGTCCAAGCAGTGGCAAAAAATATGTGATTTCTTCCTGTATGCCTAAGCCTTGGTGGATTGAGTGAGCCAGTTGGTATTTGAAGTCTTGGTAGATGGAGTTATCTGGTATTTGAAATTTTGGTAGATAGAGTTATCCGATATTTGATGTCTTAGTGGGATGTTGCAGATATCTGATTACATAAATGAGGTACGCGCAAGCTGGCCCTCGCACCATCATCATTATTATTTTTTAAAAAAACATGTCTTTCTTGGAATTATTGATAATTTCTGTTTGACGCCGCGTGAATTCATTTTGAGGCAACACCCGGTTTTACATGGACGGCAGTTTTCTTGGTAGGTAACACTTTCTTTGCTCTGTGTTTGGTATCATATGGAAGTTTCTTTTGTTTTCAGATCGGATATTGCATGGAAGGATGCTAAATATGCTCAAATTTGGGAATATCTCAGAGATGAATTTGAGTTGACTCAAAGATTCGCAAGCCTCGACTTTAAGCTGAAATTTGTTGAGGTATGGTATTCCATTCTTAATCAATCAATGAAGCTTCAAATTCCAAACATAGATTGGTTCAGTTACATGAATCCTCTATAGTCAATACACTCTATTCGGTTCTAAATTGTTCTTGTTACTAATTGACCTTAAACTAAGACTAGAGGTTCTTTAAATGTCATGTTTTTTCTTACCCGATGTGTTCCATGTTTGCAGCTCCTTTCATAAAAAATAAAAACTTTTGAATTTTGTTATGTAAATGGATTAGTTAACATTTTGATATTTGTGTGCAGCATAATATACGATTCCTTCAAGAAATTCTTCAAAATAGGAAGTCAGATTTCCTTGAATGGCTTATTATTATACTGATTGGTGCGGAGATCCTCATCTCGGTTTATGACATTGCCCATAAGTCATCAATCGCTCTGTAGGTATAGCTAGCTTCTGAAGTGGTTGGAAACTTGAAATATGCCATCGTACTCTAATTATGGCGTGGAGTTTGTTGTACATAGGAAATCCTCAAATAATATATCTATATGCTATACGACACTTGGTCTTTCTTAATTGTAAATGCATTATCACTTTACACTAGGGGAAGTATACATCATTTAAGCTTGGTGCCTTAAAAAAGGGATATGAATTTAGAGGAAATTGCATATTTGGTACCTTTCTCCTGTAAGTATTTTTTTAATTTTGACTTCGTGCTCATTTTTGTTTTGACAATTTGACATTTTCCAAGTGTGAATTCTTAGGGCCTGCTTGGCCATGCGATATGAAATCATGATTTTGATTTCGTGCTCATTTTTGTTCTCTTTTTTTTTTTTTTTTTTTTATAAAAAACATTGTTGTATGAACTGCGAAGTACTATAGGTAACCTACCCAATCTGTTCAGAATTTTATGGATTGGACTTGAGATAATTTGAATTGGGTTTAATCTCAATCCATTCAAGTCTTAATCACTTTTAAAAAAAATCTTCATTTGAACGTAATTTAATCTCTAATTTCAAACTGTTTTAAGACTTTTTATTGGCATTGATGTAATGTATGTATTTATATTGAAGGTATGAATTATTTTATTTTAATTGAAATTTTATATCTATCATTGCCAGAGAAACAATTACAATTGAAGGAGGAGGAATAGACCTGGCCTCTTTAAAATGTTATCTATTTTATATCTTCTAGGATTTATTGATTCATTTGTAACTTTTTTTAAAAAAATTTTAGAATTGAAATTCAAATTGTGTTAGTAAAAATTAAATAATAATATGTTAAAATTATTGAGATTAAGCGGGTCAATGGACAGATCATGACCCAGCCCGATTTTTAGCCCAACCCATTGTGCCCAAAGTAAGCTTGGGCGGGTTATGAACCAATCCAATTTCTACTTCAACCCATTTTAATATCTTCAATTTCAACTCAATCCACCTATTTGATACCTCTATTTATATGTTATTTAACAACATATTATGGAGGAGGGATGAGATAAGGAGTGGGTGTTGTGGAATTATGGGCATGGACAACTCAACTCATGGACTTCATGGGTAACATGTAATAGCTCCATGATTAGGAATATAATCTCAAAAGGATTAGGAATTCAATACTCAAGACTTAGAACTTGAAGATACTACTCTTCTCAAAGATACTCAATTTATGGAGTCCATGCGGAATTTATGGGCATGAACGACTCGACTCAAGGGTCTTCATAACAATATGGAACTCGTGTATACGACTCTTCTCATTCTCATACTCACTTTCTCAAAACATAGCTCAAATCGATAGTTGATCTCAGAGGATTCACAATTGAACTCAAAGACTTTCTTGAACTCTGCTCTTAACTTGCTCTTGAATGTGAATTATGAATTCAAGAGTTATGGTTCATGATATAAAGGATCTCGTGATGATAAAGTAGACTCATGAATACATTCTCCTCAAAAAGACTCAAAGGGAGTTTCTCAAAAAATGTTCTAAAGAACTCTCAAGACTTAACTCTTAGCTCTACCTTGAATTTGAATTATGAATTCAAGGTCATGATTTGTGGTAGGAAAGATATAGTGATGGTTAAAAGTGTTTTAGATAGTTAATCATGGGAAACGGTTGAAATCAAATAGCCAAACCTACTGAAATTAGAACTTCAGAACTAAATGTCTCTATTGTAGCGACAACAGAGGATCAAATTCTTGTTCCCAGTAGAGAGATAGTACAACACCAAATGGATAATTCGGGTGGCTGCAATAATCAACAAGGTATAGTTATTGGTGATATAGTTGATCATGTTGGAGTTAAAGAGCACATTAGTGAAACAATTACAAAAGCTTTGGTCACAGCATCGCAAGTCGATTCTGGGCAGCAACTAAATGGCAATGGTGTTGGAAATCAAAGTGTTACTGATGCGAGGCTTAATATTGAAATTACCGAAGCTTCAAAACCTATTGACTTACAAGATGAAAATTCCAATAGAGAAGAGAATGCATCTGGAAATTGGATTGTGATTGCACACAAAAATTCAGTTAGTAGTCGTATTGGTTCCTCGACAAGTCGAAGTAATTCTTCAAGTCAGGAAAAAAGGTGCGACCGAGTGCGTTGATCCTAATTTAACTTTACCAACTCAAAATGTGTTTGAACCATTGTCGGCTACTGGAAAACTTCAACTAGAGCATTGTATGGAGAAAGGTATGTCATCTCTCTCTCATGCTAAATCGACAAATGATTTGATTATCTCTAAGGAAAAACAAGGAGAGATAAGTGTTTCTAGGTGGGCGGATTTGGTTGATGAAGAAGAACAAATTTCACCTCCTCCTTTGAATAGCAAATGAAGCCCAGAGGCTCCAATATTTGTGCCTAAAAGTGTGATCTCGCAAAGGAGAATGAGTCAGGAGCCTTAGCATCAGTAATTAGCCAATGTATTGATTTGGGAAAGGAATTCTTTGAAGAGGATGAAGAAGATAATATGTTAGATATATGTTTTGATAAAGTGGCTAGGGATGAGGATCTTTCACCTAGGCAACAAAGAAGTGGAAGCAACAAAAGCAAAAAAAAGACACATGGAAGACAACATAGTTGGAATGGTAAGGTGACTGAGGAATTCGTTCCAAGGCACCTACCTATGCGACTGGCAAAGCAGAATCATATGATAGTTTCAACAACTTCGACAAGATCCAATAAGTCCAAGAAGAAGTGATGAACTATCAAATGTTATTGGACGGATATGAAGAAGAAGACAAGAGGAAAATACTTCAGGTTACTCTAGATGGGCAAACTATCTTTTTTAGTTCATACATATATAAAAAGAAATTTGAGGTTGATAACTCAACCTTCTTCTTGACGTATATATTTTTGCATTATTTAAGTATCTTCATTTGTCATATCATCATAGAGTGTATAATAAACTCTGTGATGATCATAGAATACTTAGTTTTGTCTAGCTCTTATTTTCTTCATGCTTGTTAAATAGTAGAGGTTCGTTACCTCATTATGATTGGTAAGGTAAGGCCTAGCCCCCCTTGCTTGTACTTATTCACGTTGAGGAATTTATCTTATTATTAATAAAAGACCGCTAGACGCCCTATCTAGTGGTATACATTTGTTTTTAAAAAAATTGGACCATTCTGTTGCTCTAACACATAGGTGACATGTTCTAACATATGACGATTATGTTGGAATATGTACCAACATATCACTAATATGTTGCAACATACATCACTTCTTTCAACAAATGAAATATATGTTGGATAACAGAACAAACTATATTTCTACAATCATATGAACAAAATGGTCACAAAAAGAAGAACAAAAGCAACAAAAAACGGCTTTCCACTGAACGACAACAATACATATACATTTCCTAAAATTAAGGTTTTTTGGGTTTGTTGATTTTCTTTCAAAAATAAGAAATAATAGGTTCCATTACACCATTATTCAATTTTGACATCTACATAACGATTTCTTGTTCATTAACTCAAGAAAAGAACTTATTATCAAGAGTGTGTTGTTCAAAAATTCTAAAATCTTTCAAAAAAATGACTTACCCGTTTTAAGAAGAGTGACAATCGAAGACGACATTCAGAGAAAGAAAGAGTGACGGCCGGAGATGAGGAGGACGAGAATGAGAATATTTGTTGATGGTCGGATTTTCTAAGGAAGAAGAAGAAGAGAAGAACGTTGGAGAGAAGAAGAAGAACTTTTGAATCCTATTTTCTTTTACTTTTAAAAAAAAATGGTTTGGTTAGAATTAGAGTAGTTGAAAAATGTAGTGTTTTTTTGTATTTTATAAAAGATTAGAAAGTTTTGAAAATATTAATTTGATCCCAAATTAACTTAATTACATTTTAAAGTGGGTTTAACCCTTTCTTGGTCAAAGTGTCACCGAAAACTAAACCAAGACTTATTTGACACCTTTTAATCATTTTCGCTAGTTTGTATTAATAAGGTTATTACAATGACTCACAATTCCTTTCTTTGAAGGTGGTAAAACATCATTTTTATAGAATACGTTCATAAGAACTTGGAGTTCCTTTTTGTAGTTCCATTTATCATTCTACTTCACTTTGTGGGCTTTTCATTTAAAAATACTTATTTACTAAAACTTGGATAAACTTTATGTTGTTAGCTCCAACATATATCTCTTCCAACACTCCTCTTTCTTGTTTTTCCTTGGATGGGTGTAGAACTTTATCAACCTATTGAAATTAAAACTATGAATATTTCCATGAATGCATCTTATAGTTATGTCTTCTACCTTGTGCAGAACAATTGAGACATGCTCAGTCTGATCAATACTTTTTGCCACACTTATCAACACAAAAATCAAACAAACAAGTTTATTCACTTTACTTACAAACAAAACATGTTGTTCTACTTATAATGTATAATTTCTACAAATAAACTATATAACTTTGTTGTTGTTGGGCGCAGACAACGTCTGGGCTATCCTTACTAGTATATATCTATATATACTAGTTTGATACCATAAAATATCCAAAAATAATTGTTTACTATCTGATAAATAATAATTATAGTGAAGGAAGAAAGTTGAATAGTTATATTTTAGAGACTTTCAATCATATTTAATTTTTAAAATAATATGAATACAAAAAAGATAGTAGGACTATTCATTATTGTAAATAATATTTACAATTGTTAATGGTAATAATATTCCTATGTATAATAAACTAAGAGGAAAGATTAAGTAAGTGAATTTAGAAAAACTATTTCAATGAATGAGAAAAAAGTTAAGTAGATATATTTACTAATTTTGGCTTACTGTGTGCTAATCTTTATTTTTTTAAAATTTAAAAACTAATTTTGGGCTATTTTAAATAAGATAGTGCAAAATATATAGGAAAAATTACCTAACTACACATCCTTTTTGACACGACCTAAAAATGAACGTGATGAAACTTGTCTATTCCCACTAAGACAAGTCAGCCTCAACCCAAATGAAACAAAAGAAATGAGGAAAGATAAAGCAAGAACAAGATAAAAGCGGAAAACTTATTTATTCTATTAACACCCCAAAACCTGGTTGTCACGTGTATAAGCCATTAATACATAAAGTGTGAAATTAAGAAATAAGTACAAGTATCAAGTTTTTGTTTCTCAAATAGAATAAAGCATAAAAAGAAGAACTAGAGGGGCCGCCAGGATGACAAGCAGCTACCTCTCAACAGTACTCTGACAAGCCTCGGAGATGGGAGAGAAAGAGAAATCACACAATACCGGGCTCGGAACCTACACAAGTGTAGAAGCAAGGAGAGACTACTAACAACACGGTACCCAACAAACAATATAATAAACGAAGCAACATAGCTAGAAAATGAATACTCCATTCATCCCAACTGAACCTCTTCAAACTACAACCTGCACAGAAATTATCCCAACCTAACAGTTCTACAATACACAACTTATAAGGCTCAATAATCACAGTTCAATAGTTATAATTCAACAACCAATACGTATCAAGTAAGTCAATCTCAATGTCGAATAGATCAATTACACGTAACAAGTGCATCAATCACAATTAACAAGTAAGTTAAACATAAGCATCAAAATGCATCAAATCACAATAATCAATCTCTTGCTGAAACTATTTCCCTTCGGCACAATATCACTAGCCAGAATCATTTTTCATCGAATTTATATCAAATTACTAGCCGGAACCATTTTCCATTGGCTTTATATCGTTTTACTAGCCGAAACCATTTCCAATCGGCTTTATATCACTAGATGGAACCATTTCACATAAGTTTTATACCCCGTCACTAACAACAATCATTTCCCATCGGCTTTATGTCAGTAATCGAAACTATTTTCCATCGATCTTATATCACATGTCTCATCACGGTATACAACAATCAATGTACATAAGCAAGTTTACACCATAAGGAGGAGACAACATTTCAAATAATTCAACTCCGCGATCATGCTATCAAAGTGTTTCATCAATCAATCATACAGGGGATACAATAAGGCAATTTATAATGCATTATGATCAACACATAGCCTTTTCATTTCAACCCCTATTTATTCATTATGATTTATCAAGTGGAACAATTAAACCTTCACCTCATGCCCATTTCTCCCAACACACACAATGAAGGGAATACACGAATTCTACTAGAATACAAGATTTAGGAGATCACTTGTCTTAATTCAACCAACTAGTCATTCTAAGACTTGAGTCTTCCCCTTCCGACCAATGTCCTAAGCCACACAATAAATGTCAATCCAGTATTTACAACAAACTTCCGGAAACAACAATGCCCAACTCAACTACTTGAAAAATGAGCCAATCAACAAAGATCCAATTCCGAAAATAAGGTTTGAATCTGATATACCAAGGCCTTTGAAACTTATTGATGAAAATCATTTCGAAGAAGAACTTAAAATCAGTTCACAATCTCCATTTTTTAGAACTTGAGTTCTTGAAACTTATCATTTTTCAATCAAAATCCTAAATTTTGATGTTAAAATTGATAAGTAATCAAAGGGGAATAAAGTTTTAGGGTAAAAAAAGCTTAACCAAATGATTTAGCACAAGAAATCTCTTCAAAATTTGTCTCCAAGGGTTTATCAAGCTCAAAAAATGGAAAATGAGGCTAAAACCCAAAAATTTGTAGGTCGAAACCCCTTTATGATGTCGCTTAAGAGAACCCTGAAAAAACTGAGGGTCTCACTTTTGTGAACCAGGCTCTCCTTAAATTACCATCGCTAAAGCGATCCCTTGTTTGCTTAAGTGTACCCCTCAAAAGACCGACCTTCGCTTTAGAATCTACCCTTTGCTTAAGTGAAGGTTACTAAAGCAGAACGGCGCATCGCGATAATAGAGGTTACAAAACTCAGACATCAGAAAATTCAGCTAACATTCAAATCATCGAAAGGACTCTCAGGATTCGTTCGATACCCGGTACACACTAACCATATAAGAAAATCGATTAAACTTGACTATCTAGACTCAATGGAATCGTCGAAAAATGAATCCGAGGTCTCCTTGACCCTATATCCGTGAAAACTACAAGAAACTAACACAACACCTAAAAGGTAAAAACAAGCTCGGGACCTCTAAAAATCATCCAAGATCTCAACTAGGTCTAAAATCATCACCCGAATCCAACAAAACTCTTGAAATTCTGATCTGAGCATCTGAACTCCAAATGTTGACCAATGTCAACCCTAAGGCTAAATTTCCACAATTTCCCCCCTTAGGATCTCAAATCCTAAAACAGACTCTGAATCAAAACCAACAACTCTCACAGACCAGATTCCGTATTTTGGGACTGGATGGAATTGACGGAATTCCATTCCAACGCTCAAAACTTAGAAGACACCAAAAAACTATTTTTTAACACTTTAGCCTTTCAAACTTAAATCTTACAAAATTCATAACTTCTAATTCAAACTTCGAAACCAACTTCCTAAAAGAAACTCGGGGTCAATATCGGGAGGAGAAAATGGAAAATTCATGAAACTTTTCATAATGACTTTTCAGGTTATTACATTATCCACCACTCAAAACCATATTCGTCCTCGAACATAAGGTAAATGAAAGTACCCAAATCCTCGAAAAGCTGAGGATATATGGCATGCATATATAACTCCGTCTCCCAAGTCACCTCACCAACTAAACGGTGCTTCCACTGCACCATCACTGAAGCAATCTCTTTGTAACTAAGCTTTCAGACCTGCCTATCCAAAATGACTATAGGCTCTTCCTCAAAAGATAAGTCTGGACCCAACCAAACTGAATCAAGAGAAAGTACATGGTACTCCTCCGACACTTACTTTCAAAGCATAGAGACATGAAATATAGGATGCACAACTGACAAACTAGGTGGCAAGGCCAAATTATAGGCCGCCTATCCCACATGACTCAAAATCTGAAAGGGTCCATTGAATCTAGGGTTAAACTTACCCTTCTTTCTGAGCCTCATCACACCCTTCATGGGTGACACTCAAAGCCAAACATGATCATCCTCCATGAAAATTAGAGCTCAAATTTGTCTATCCGCGTAACTCTTTTGTCGACTCTGGGCTGCCAATAGTCTATCCTAGATCATACAGACTTACTCCATAAAATCTCTAAGAAAATCTTATCTAATGAGTCCATCTCAGCTGAATCAAACCATCTGATTGAAGACTTACACCGTCTGACATACAACGCCTCAAAAAGGGGCCATCTGAATACTGAAGTGATAACTATTGTTGTAGGGAAACTCTGCTAAGGGCAAATATCGATCCCATCTAGCACCTAAATTGATCACACAAGCTCGGAGCATGTCCTCCAACACTTGAATTGTCCTCTTGGACTGACCATCTGTCTGAGGGTGAAAAACTATACTCATAACTAACCAAGTACCCAAGCCATGCTGCAATGCCTTCTAGAAATGGGAAGTGAACAACTAACCACGATTAGAGATAATAGAAATCGAGACTCAATGTAGTCGCACAATCTGACTAATATAAAGCTCGGTTAACTTCTCCGCTATATACTTCACTAAACCCGGAGGAAATGGGCAGACTTGGTCATCCTATCAACAACCACCCAAATGGAGTCATAACCACCCACGGTGGTAGGTAGACCCACAACAAAGTCCATGGTGATCCATTTCCACTTCTGAGTAAGAATAGGTATCTTCTGAGATATACCTCTGAGCTGCTGGTGCTCACACTTGATCTGTTGGCAAGTCTAACACCTAAAAACAAAATTTGCAGTATCCCTTTTCTTCCCACACCATCAATAATGCTGGCTCAGATCATGGTACATCTTCGCTGCTCCCGGATGGATGGAATATCGAGAACAATGGGCCTTCTTAAGAATAAGTCTAATTAACTCACCCACCTTGGGCACACATATCTTGCCCCTAATCCTCAAGATACCTTCAGAATCAAGGATAACCTCCTTAGCTTCCCCTCTCATCACCTTGTCTCGAATGAGACACAACTTCTCATCATCAAACTAACACTCCTAGATCTGCTCCACTAAGGAAAAATGAGCTTCTATAAAAGCAATCAAACCACCCATCTCCTCATAAATATGTAACAGGATGAGATTATTTGGCTAACCTCTGAACATCCCTAGCCAATGGTCTCTTCTCTACGATAATAAGGACAAGACTTCCCATGCTAGAAGTCTTCCTACTCAAAGCATGGCCACCATAGTGGCCTTCCCTGGATAATACAATATGGTGATATTGTAGTCCTTCAATAGCTCAAGCCATCTGTGCTGCCACAAGTTCAGATCTCTCTGACTGAAGATGTACCAAAGACTCCGGTGATTCGTGAAGACCTCACAAATGAACCTCATACAGATAATGTCTCCATAGCTTAAGCTCAAATACTACAGATGCTAGCTCTAAATCATGGGTAGGGTAGTTTCTTTCATGGGTCTTTAACTATCTTGAAGCATATGCTATCACCTTACCCTTCAGCATCAGAACATCACCTAACCCGACTCCAAAAGCATCACCATAAATAGTGAAGTCTACACCCTCTTCAGGTAAAGTCAAAATAGGAGACGAATTCAACAAGGTCTTGAGCTTTTGAAACCTTTCCTCACATTCATTAGACCACTGAGAGCCTATGTCGAGTCAATCTAGTCAAATGAGATATACTAGTGGAGAAGCTCTGCACAAATCATCTGTAATAGCTTGCAAATCCCACTAAATTCTGGATCTCAGTAACTGATGTAGTAATGGTCTAACCTCCAATTCCCTCAATCTTGGATGGATCCATCCGAATACCCTCATTGGACACCATGTGTCCCAAAAGGGTCACATAATCTAGTCGAAACTCATACTTTGAGAACTTAGCATAAAACTTCTCTTCTCTCAACCTCTGGAAAACAATCCTCAAATGTCGATCGTGATTCTCCTTAGTCTTGGAATACACCAAGATGTTGTCGATGAATACAATCACAAAGGAATCCAGATAAGGTCGGAACACCCCGTTCATCAACTCCATGAACGGTGCAGGGTGTTAATCAAATTGAAAGACATACAGAAGTCCTGCCACCTCTACCAGACTGACCTCTACCTCGACCCCTGCCCGAAGGAGCTGAATCTCTTAGTGGAGCAGCAAAATAAGAATGCTGGGGTCCTGAGTGAGTCTGTAGTGGACTCTGACGTATTAGATGACTTGGATCCCCACAAGTATAACAAGACCTTGGCACAAATAACTGTTGTTGTGAACCAGACAAACTACCATGGCCGCCTCGGCCAAAACATAAGATCCTCAGGCTGACGGCCCATTCTCTGTTGCTGGCATAGATGCATGAATCGGCCCACATCGCTGAAAGAAGATACTACTACCTCTATGCGAACCTTTGCCTCCAAATAAGGCACCAGAAAACTGACCAGACGATCGGGCCCTCTAAGGCTCCCTCAAATCCTCTAAATCCATCAACTCTGCTTTTTTAGCGGTGCTCACAATGGATTGGAAGGAAGCCATCTCTCTTTGGTTGTTCTGAACACATACGATGTGATGGAGAAAGTTAACCCTCTCACAAACCTGCAGACTCTCTCCACCTCATCCGAAACAATAGTCATAACATGCCTAGAAAGCTCATAGAAATGGTCCTTATACTTGGTGACAGAAAAACTTCCCTGAGTCAAGATCTCAAACCTCAATCGACTTTCCTCTCTAACGCTTTAAGGGGTAAAGCAGTTTTATAAAGCACTAGAGAACACGTCCCACTCCGTCGGGGGAGATCCAACTGGTCTAGACCTTACAAAAGTCCTCCACCACTCTTTATCGTATCCACAAAGCTGAAGTGCAACAAATCCAACACCACGAGCATCCACTTTACCCACTTCCTCAAGCATCTCATGGCACAATTTCAAGAACTCATGAGCATCCTCACTCTTACCACCTTGAAACTAGTTTGGTTTCATATTCCAAAACCTTTGATAACACTGCTGATTAGCCGCTGTCAAAATAACCTCAGGAGCAATCTGTGCACCACTAGTAGTGCAGGAACCACTAGTGGCTGACCCACCTGATCAAGAATAACCGAAGCCCTCGTCTGAGAACCCTGTGGTGTACCTGTTGCACTACCCTGAGATAAGTTCTCTAACACACCAAGTATCCTCAACAAAGTCCCCTGAAACAAAGGAGCTCCAAACTAGGTAGGGACTTAGTCCTCAACAACCTCCACCTGTGGCTTAAGAGAGACCTCTGTAGCTCGACCTTTTGCTGGTACTGGTCCAGAGGCACGAACTCTACCCAGTGGTACTCCACGAGCTTGGCCCCTAGCTTGGGCCCTACCTCTACCCCTAGTTGGGGTCTCAGTATCATGACCAAAGGTACACCCTAGATGTGACATGGAGTATAAGACACCGAGAGGTCTTACACAAGACACTTGACATACATATACACGTAGTAATAGATAAAAGTAAAATATTTTACATCTATAGAAGAGTTTGACATATCAAAGCGTAAGTCTAACATAGTCTTCACAAGCCATCTATTACATCAAAATGAGTGTTCGGGACGTAACCCGTACACCATATACAACATCCAAAAGTAAAGACATAAGAAAGTGATAAAGGAGACACGATCCTCAGAGTATGAGGACTCACCAAGTCTTCAAATTTCTAGAGTGATCAACCAGCCATGAACGAAGGGAGATGAGTCGTCAAGCCCTACATTAGTAAATAATGTTGGCACAAATATGCATTAGTACATGGAATGTACTAAGTATGAGGGATATGCATAAAAACATAAATTGTGATTATAAAGGGACATAATAAAAAAGATGAAATGTATGACCAAGCTAAACATAGTAAAAATACCCTTAATGAAAAATCATAAATCATGAACATGGTCAATGCATCTTAAAATATAAGGAAAACTTCATAAAACGCTTGAAATGAACTTAGTTTGTTTTGTAGGATATTTACTATTAACCGACATAGACCATGTTAGCTATAACATGAAATTTGGTTTCTTGCTCCCACACCAAAAATAGATGTCCTTACTTGCCAAGGCAAGGACCTTAACTTCTATCCTAGGTGGATCCACTAGCTATGTCACTTAAGACAATCTACGGGGGTACCTAGTTAGGGATAAGGAGAATTCTACTAGAGACCCAAAATCTACTAACAGGAGAGCCTCTATCTCAATATCCTCTCGGTGCTAAGTAAAATCCCAACGAAATTAGTCATAATCATAAACTCATCATCATCCATGGAAAAACACAACTGAATTACTAATCTGAGCTAAAAACATCATAGAATAGCTCCTTAAATCTTGAATCGTGCATGAGTGAGAAAACCTTTCACCAAACCATGATCCCTTAATATGAGAAAAACTTTCACAATTAAACTGATGTCCATATTAAAGCAACCTAGATCATAAGACATTACTTTTCATAAATCATGCATAAGTTCATGAAAACATTCATAGCTTCATAGTTTCTTTCTATATTCATGTAAATTAGTGTTCATAGTTAAAATCATGATCAATGCATAAGTTCAAATTAAATTGATTGAAAATCATGTAATTGAATCTAGATAAGCATAATATGATCAAAATCAAATAATTAAATCCATACAAATAGAACCCATGAAGAATTGAATGAAAACCTAACCAATTTTTGGAAACTGAATTGGAGAATTGGAGAAGTCTTTCGGACTCAATGGGTGAATGGAACCCATTGATAAACACCCTACATACCTTAGTCTTGAAGTCCTAATCAATGATGAAGAAAGAAGACTTGAACTTGAAGAACCCTAGGATTCCACTTCTTTTACCTTGAGTTTGAGAGAGAATTTGGGGAGGATGAATTTGGTTAGAATTTGGGAATTAGGGGAATGAGTTTAGAGTGGGTAGTTTTAGGACTTAAAAACCTTATATAGGGCTTATGATTAGGGTCAAAACGACATAACTTAGGCTTTAAGCACATAGGAAAAGACCTAAATACTCTTTAAAAATAATTGCTGACAGACCCTAGAGTTGCGACCTATGGACCATAGACCCAAATACTGGTCAATCGTAGGCAAGTGACTGGGGCCTGAAATCTTTGGCAAATCTTACGACTCACTTCTATGGGCCGTCAAACTTTCTAGGGTCCGTAGACCTCAACTTTCAACTCAAAGTGTCACTAAGTCTGGGACCCTTCTACAGGACCTTCCTACAGTCCGTAGTCCATTCGATGGACAATACTAGTCAATCTTAGAATGAATTACTGGGGCTTGATTTCAAAAATATTCTTCCCACTTCTTACGAGACTGGTCTACGACCCGTAGAAATTTCAATGAATCATAGAATGGTCTTGTGGACTTGAAACAGTAGCCATTTTTAGGCCTTCTTTCCTTTTCCAAATTCCTAGGGGTTACACTTAACAAAAGCATCAAGTACGGCCTCCACTCTACCATTGGAAACATAAGCTCTGGCCCTCGACATTTGTCAAAACAACATGTGGCAACTCGCGAAGGTAACCACGCACAATAAGAAAGAGTGAACAAAAGGAAGTTTTCTAACATTCATCATAGCCTCTCAAAGATAAGGATAGACGTCTCCATACCGATCCTTAATATGCTACTTAGACTTTGCTTGTACATATGTGAGACCTATGAACCTGGGTTTTGAAACCATTTGACACAACCTAAAAATAGACGTGATGACACTTGTCTATTCCCAAAAAAACAAGTTAGCCTCAACCCAAATGAAACGAAAGAAATGTGGAAAGATAAAGTAAGAATAAGATAAAAATGAAAAATGTATTCATTCTATTAACACTCCAAAACCTGATTGTCACGTGTACAAGCCACTAATGCATAAAGAGAGGAAATAAGAAACGAGGAATTAAGAAATAAGTACAAGTCTTAAATCTTTGTTTCTCAAATAGAACAAAGCATAAAATGAAGAACTAGAGGGCCCGCCAGGATGACAAACAACTACCTCTCAACAGTTCCCTGACAAGCCTCAAAGATGGGAGAGAAAGAGCAATCAAACGATACCGAGCTTGGAACCTACACAATTAAATAAGCAAGGAGTGAGTACCAACAATACGGTACCCAACAAGCAATCTAATAAATAAAGCAATCTAGCTAGAAAATGAATACTCCTTTCATCCCAACCAAATCTCCTCAAACCACAACATGCATAGAAATCAACCCAACCTAACATTTTTACAATACACAACTCACAAGGCTCAATAATCGCAGTCCAATAGTCATAATTCAACAACCAGCATGTATCAAGTAAGCCAATCTCAATGTCGAGTAGATCAATCACACGTAACAAGTGCATCAACCACAGTTAACAAGTAAGTCAATTATAAGTATCAAAATGCATCAAATCACAATAATCAATCTCTTACCGAAACTATTTCCTTTTGGCACAATATCACTAGCCAGAACCATTTCCCATTGGGCTATTATCAAATCACTAGCCGGAACCATTTCCCATCGGCCTTATATCACTAGCCAGAAACATTTTCCATCGACTTTATATCATGTCACTAGCTAAAATCATTTCCCATAGGCTTTATATCTCTACCCGAAACCATTTCCCATCGATATATATCACATGTCTCATCACGTTATACAATAATCAATGCACATGAGCAAGTTCACACCATAAAGAGGAGACAACAATTCAACTAATTCAAGTCCACAATTATACTATCAAAGAGTTTCGTCAATCAATCACATAGGGGACACAACAAGGTTATTCACAACATATTATCATCAACACATAGCCTTTTCATTTCAACCACTCTTTATTCATTAAGATTTATCAAGTGGAACAATTAACCCTTCACCTCATTCCCATTACTCCCAACACACACAATGAAGGGAATACATGAATTCTACTTGAATACAAGGTTTAGGAGATCACTTGCATTAATTCAACCAACTAGTCACTCCAAGACTTGAGTCTTCTTGGAGATCACTTATCTTAATTCAACCGACTAGTCAGTCCAAGACTTGAATCATCCCCTACCGGCCAATATCTAAAGACACACAATCTATATCAATCAAGTATTCACAATAAACTTCCAAAAACAACAATACCTAACTCATCTACTTGAAACATAGGTCAATCAACAAAGATCCAATTCTGAAAATGAGGTTTAAATCTAAATTCAATACTTGAAAATCATTACCGAAGGCATTTGGAACTTATTGGTGAAAATGATTTAGAAGAAGGACTTAAAATTAGTTCACAATGTCCATTTTAGTTTAGAACTTGAGTTCTTGAAAAACCTTGTCATTTGCCAATCAAAATTTTGATTTTAAAATCTATAAATAATCAAAGGAGAATGAAGTTTTAGGGTCACAAAAGCTTACCCAAATGATTTAGCACAAAAAATCATTTAAAAAAATCACCTCCAAGGGTTTACCAAGCTCAAAAATAGAAAATGGGGCTAAAACCCCAAAATTTGCAGGTCAAAACCCCTCTCTGATGTCGCTGAAGCGAACCTCGCAAAAATAGGGGTCTCGCTTTTGCGAACCCGCCTCTGCTTAAGAATGCCCTGATCCGCTTAAGCAAACCCCTCGAAAGAACGACCTTCGCTTTAACGATCTACCCTTCGCTTACGTGAAGGTTGCTAAAGCAGAAAGGCATATCGCAACAACGGAGGTCACAAAACTCAGGCATCAAAAAATTCAACCAACTTTAAAATCATTGAAATGACTCTCGAAATTCGTCCGCAACCCCTACACATAAACCATATAAGCAAATCAATTATACTCGACGTTCCATACTTAATGGAACCGCCGAAACATAAATTTGAGGTCTCCTTGATCCAACATCCGTGAAAACCACAAGAAACTAACACAACGCCTAAAAGGCTAAAATAAGCTTAGGACCTCTCAAAAATCAACCAAGACCTTATCTAGGCCTAATATCATCCCCCAAATCCAACGGAACTCTCAGAATTCCGATCTGAGCATCCAAACCCTGAATGTTGACCAAAGTCAACCCAAAGGTGGTATTTCCACAATTTTCAAACTTAGAATGTCAAATCCTCAAAAAGAATCCGAATCTAAAACCAACAACTCTCATACACAAGATTCCACATTTTGGGACTGATAAAATCGATGAAATTCTATTCTGACATTCGAAACTCTAAGAAACATCGAAAACCATTTTTTAGCACTTTAGCCTTTCAAGCTCAAATCTTATAAAATTCACAACTTATAAGCAATTTGGGGTCAATATCGGGAGGGACAAAATGGTAAATTTATGGAACTTTCCTAAAATGAATAACCGGGTCATTACACTTTTTAACCCTATTTTCTGTTATTCCCTACAATTCCATAAAAATTACCAAATCCCTCTTTTCCTCAATTTCTCTTTCATTTCCGGATACTATTAAATTACCAAAAATGTGAGGCCTTTATTTCGATATATTTTTGTGTTTTATTTTTTCTATGTATTTATTCTTTTTTTATTAAAAAAACCGAGTGGATCATTTATGTTATTAGAATAAAAACAAATACAACTACAAACCCAACCCAAAGTGTTGAGCCCAAATCTAAATCAACAAAATAATAAAAAAAGGTAGAAAAGAAAATTAAAATAAATCCAAATTAGGGTAGTTTAGCTAGAATGTCTAGATTATTCAATAGACACTTCTTTTTCTTCAACCTTGCCGACTTCCACCATCGATAACATTTCATCGATCATCTGGAATGGTGCACTTTCCGATATGAACATGGTAAGTTCCCTCATCTAACTTGTACTCTTTATTCAAGAGTTGATTTGATGAGATGCTGAATAAAATCCTAGCAAATCTAACAAGCTTAGCATGTGAATTTCCAGGACTGCAATAAAGCCAACATCCTTTGTTTGGGTCAAGAAGACAATGGACTGAATCCCAAGTAGGATTGATATCACCACCTTCCTGATCCTTACAAAGTTCATGATTTTCTGGGTATTGGATACTGTTAGTCACTCCTCGAGATAAGTTTCTAATCTTTCTCTAAACTACTTCAAAGCGACTCTGTTTGGAATAGATCTAATCTTTGAACCATTGTACGGATACAAGAGTTCGCAAAGAGTATCGATCTGTCGACTAATTTAAACCTTCATCTTTGTTATCTGTTTTTTTTTATTTGAGGTGAGTCTAGCATTCTTCTCTTGAATGTAATTTAGATGGATTGAAATTCCAATAGATTAGATACCACCACCTAAAAACAAATCAAAAATTGAAACACAACACTTTACCTTATATGCAACAACACCTGATATATTTCTGTATCTAGAATTTAGACACGGTTTACAACCGATGAATGTACTTATTAGATATACCTCATTTAATGAACATGATCATTAAAATTGACAATATTCTAATGAGACCTGGTTAACTGTAGAGTTCTATGACTTTAACATAGATATAGATTATGGATGCTATATGTACCTCACGAGTCTTGTCTTTATACCATATGTAACACATAAAAACTCTCACCAGGTGCATGGTATATTAACAACCAAAATTAATTCAAACATCATGAAAGATACTAATAGTGCATTCAACCTAATATCATATGTTAAATATCACATATTCCTGATCTTTGAAACTTTACAAGCTATTTCTTACTTGTCTGATTTTGAAATGAGGTATGTTTTGTTTATATGAATTGATTATCCTTCTTTCTATAGTTGGACCGTCCTTGAAATGTGTAAATTCATATGAACCTCCAAAATGAAAAAACTATGTCCACAAAAAAGTCAGCAAGAGCATATCCCTCCCTTAAGGAGTGTTGTACTCTTATTGACATTAGGGCCCTTAATCTTTTAATGGATTTGACCTCCATTGCCACACTCCATGTAATCTCCCACTCTCTATTGATCATATGAACCAAAGACAATGAATCAAGCTCCCTAATGCCATTTGATAGATTGTTCTCAAAACAATACTACAATCCTCTTTTATAGCAACAACTTCAGCTATAAGGTTGGTAGTATTAGTAATCTTCAACCTTTTAGAACTAATCAGATCTCCTTATACGATCCTAAAGAAAGAAATTGTAGCACTGGGTCTCGATTACCCCTAGAGGCCTCATCTATGTTGAATTTTCACCAACTATTAGGATGTGCACTACATCTCATTATGGTAGATTTGAAAATAGGTTCGTGCACTTCCAACAGTGCTACCATGTGAGGCAAATTCCTTTGTATATCTGTGTAAGCAAACTTCTATTACATAAAGTTTCTGAGAGTGTTGTTAATCTCCCAAATGACCTTTATGATAGAGTAAGAACTCCCATGCATAACAATATTTTTTCTCTTCCAAAGAAATCATAAAAGAACATTAGGAACAACATTAAAGATCACCTTTTGCCTACCATTTCCTTGAGCATCCCACCATTTCTTTATCGTCTGCCTCACCTGAATTCATGAACTGGTAATATCAACAACAATAGTAAAAGTGTTCCAAACACATGATGCAAACTCACCTTTGAGAAACTGATGCTCCATAGTCTCCCTAAATGGAACTTCACAACAATAACAAATGTGAGAAATTATAGGATTCCATAGAGCCATAATTGATACTATAGGGACTTTATTAGTACCCTTAAAGTACATAAAAATATTTTGAAAAAAAGCCCTTTCACCCAAATGTTCTTAAAAATCAGATTTCTCCTCTTTCTTTCTCAGCAACTCCAAATTTTTCACTGTAAATTTCCCTGAGCATGTTTTAGTCCACCAAGGTCTATCCCCCATATCATTATGCTTACAATAATTCAAGTGATTGCGCATGTTCAACAATGTTACAAGGAAAATAATTCCTCATTAAATCATAATCCCACCCATTGTCAGCTAAAATAACTTCTATATTTGTAAGAGCATGTCAAGTAAGTATCTCTGATGATTTATTAAATAATGAACCAACTTAGTCCAACTATCTAAACATACAGAAGAAGCACACCCTTAAAGTTCCCACCATAAGAACTGCTCAATTTTCTCCCTATTTTGAAGCATATACTTCCATGGTTACGAATCCCATTACGAATGAACACAAGAAGGTATTTACTTCTTATAGTATTTGTTCCACATAAAATTAGGCCAAATGGTATTTTTCAGTCCTGAACCTCCACCAGAGTTTAGCATGCATGACTTGTGACACCTCAAACATGGAAGTGAAACCTAATCCTCCTTCTTGCTTAGGTAAACAAACTTTGTCTTAAGTATCCAGTGTTTACTTTTTCCGCTAACTTTGTTACTCCAAAAATTTTAGCAAAACTTCTATGAAATTCCTTGATAACACAATTAAGGGGAACAATGGCTAATAAAACATGAACGGGGACACTCTGTATAACACTTGTAATTAAAACTTATTTCCCTCCATAAGAAAGCATGTTTCTTTTCCAAGCTTAAAGCTTTGATTTTACCCTTTTAATTAGATCAACATAGTGTTCCTTCCCATTTCTGGCGTGGATATAGGGCACCCTAAATAGGTTAAAGGAAATTGTCCTCTATTAATACATGTACATTGTTCCATCAAATGTCTATCTATAGTAACTGCACTTTGGTGTAAGTAAAAGACACTCTTCTCCATATTCACCAAGTTTGACATGCCTAGAGCCTACACTTTGGACGTGGCCAACATTTGTAAGCCATTGTTGGTCCCAAGAAAATCCTTGGCCTGACTGGCTACTAAGAGAAAGACTAAACATACGCGTAGAAGCCTTATAAAATGAACATTCAAAATCATTTAAAGATATCTTATGCAAAAGTCTAAAATAAATATGAATATAAATAATGATAATCATAATGTTTAAAACTTCTGAATACTAAAGATTGGAATGACTTACTAACTTTATTTATCTAAGAAGCCTCTACGAACTGAAGATAGGTGGTGAAACAAGACTCACGACTACCTGACTTTTCTACTAACACGGACTAAAAATTAAATAAACTGAACTAACTGAACTGGAGCCCTCCGAAGATTAGGAGGTATCACCAGCTGCTGATGAAAAGAGATCTTAATAAACCTCTACTATTGTGAGTACCTGATACTGCATCATAAAATGATGCAGCGCTGTCAGTACATAGAATGTACGGTATGTAATAAGACTGAATGAAATAAATAACTGAACTGAATAAATTAACTGAAAAGAAACTGAAGTAACCTGACTAAAAGTAAAACATGAACTTGAAATAAAATTACTAATGTTTTACAGTGATATATGCAATAATAGAAAAACACTAATATAATATACTTTAATTTTCTTAGGGAGTTTCTCTAATCGACAACCATCACTATGAGCCTCGTGATGATACTACGTCTAACCCATGGTCCCAGAGTCATCCTATACCTCACCGGAGTATAAGACAATAAAATTTAACTTATGGATCCATATAAAAATCCCTCAACGAGGCTGGGTGAGGAGTCGTTCAAACAATGGCACGATTTTATCTACACTAGTGGCGCAATTAATGGAATTTGAGTTGTCTTAACTATTATCTAAATTGATGCTCAATACTACTCTCAAAACATTCAATAATTCTCATACTGTAAAGATATCCCACTTCAGGGGAAAACTGAAAATCTAATACTTTGAGTCTATGCTCAATAATACTTCTTTAAAATTGAACTGTACTGAACTTCAATGAACTTGACTATGCTTTTCTGAAAATCTTGTTTTGATCAAAATTTCTAAATGTTATTACCTTAAAAAAGGTATCCATGTTTGAGGTAATAACCTTCAGAAATTTTGATCAAAACAAGATTTTCAGAAAAGCATAGTCAAGTTCATTTAAGTTCAGTTCAGTTTTAAAGAATAATTATTGAGCATAGACTCAAAGTATTAGATTTTTAGGTTTTTCCTAAAGTGGGACATCTTTACAGTATGAGCATTATTGCATGTTTTAGGAGTAGTATTGAGCACTGATTTAGATAAGATTAAAGATCACTCAAACCCCATAAATTGCGCCACCAATATAGATATGATCGTGTCGTTGGTTCGGACGACTCCTTACTCAGCCTCGTTGAGGGATTTTTAGATGGATTCATAAGTTAAGTTTTGTTGTCCAATACTCCGGCGAGGTATAGAATGACTCTAGCAACGAGAGCTAGACGTTATATCATCAGGAGGCTCATAATGATGATTGCCGGTATGAGAAACTCCCCAAGAAAAGTAAAGTATATTATTTTAGTGTTTTACCTTTATTGCATATATCACTGTAAAGCTTAATGATTTCACTTCATGTTCATGCTTTGTTTTCAATCAGGTTACTTCAATTTCTTTTTAGTTCATTTATTTCGTTCAGTTATTTATTTCATTCGGTCTTATTACATACTATACATTCCATGTACTGACACCATTTGGCGCCGCATCATTTATGATGCAGTATCAGGTACTCACGATAGCATCCATTCAATAAGATTTCTTTCCATCAACAGTTGGTGAGACCTCTTCGCCTCCAGAGGGATCCAATTTAGTTAGTTCACCTTATTTGATTTTTAGTCAGTGTTAGTAGAATAGTCAGATAGTCGTGAGTCTTGTCTCGACACCTATCTTCAGTTAGTAGAGGCTTCATAGATAAATAAAGTTAGTGAGTTAGTTCAGTCATTAATATTCAGAAGTTTTAAATATTATTATTATTATTATTATTATTATTATTATTATTATTATTATTATTATTATTATTATTATTATTATTATTATTATCAACATCATCGTCATCATCATTGTTGTCATCATCATCGTCGTCGTCTCATCATCATCTTCACCGTCATTGTCATCGTCATCGTCATCGTCATCGTCATCATCATCGTCATCGTCATCGTCGTGTTCATCATCATCATCATCGTCGTTGTCATCGTTATCATCGTCATCGTCATTATTATTATTATTATTATTATTATTATTATTATTATTATTATTATTATTATTATTATTATTATTATTATTATTTATATTTAGATTTATTTCAGACTTCCACATAAGATTTCTTTAAATGATTTTGAATGTTCATTTTATAAGGCTTCCATGTGTATGTTCAGTCTTTCGTTCAGTAATCAGCCAGACCAAATGTTGGCTTGGGGCTACCAATGGTTTCCGAGTGTCAGCCACATTCAGAGTGTAGGCTCTGGACATGATAAACTTGGTACCCGATTGATTTTCATATTTCTATAAAATTCCCATGATTTTCTTCATCGAATTCTTGTTAAATAAAGTAAGAATATCTTCATAAGAAAGATCATTAATATTAGTACTCCACTTTGATAAGCCATATTCTACATATAGATCATCCTCAAAAATAACATTTAGGTCCCTAGACAAAACTTCTGCTGTAAGAATAAATAGAGCTTGGGATAAAGAATCTCCATGCTTTATGCTCCTTGTAAAATGAAAGAAGCCATGAGCTTGACCATATATATTTACTTGTTGAGTTTTTTCATATGTATGTCTTGATTTTTATATTACAATTTTCATATTGTATGTTTCACACAATTTAAAAAATATTATTTAATGAATTATTTAAATTATGTTAATAGTTTTTAATTATTAATTTTATTGAAAGTTGAAATAAGTTGTTAAGTTCATTACAATTAGATATTCCTGTAAAATCAAGAGGCAATGTGTAGCTATTGGTTTGTTCCTTTTTTCAGTTAAAGAAAGAAAAATGAGCTACATAATATTCACAAAAATATTGTGATTTAGAAATTGAATGTCAAGTACAACCATTATTGGGCAACACACCTGGTTAAATTAGTGAAAAAAATACATATCTAAAAATTAGTAATGAACTAAATTAAATGACTTTATGTGACAAAAATACAAAAAATAAATAACTAATTAAATACGATTAAGTAAAGCTAGATGAATTTTACGTGATATAAAAAAAATTTAAAATTATTTTTGTGTGATAATCATTGAAGTTAAATGATGTTTGTGTAACAAAATATAGAAAAGTTACGTTGTGTGATAAACACAAAATTGAATGAATGACTGACTGAGTAAAAGTACTCAATAAAAATTACATGAATTCAGAATTTCCTTTAATAATCTAATCTTAAAATTTAAGCTTTAATTAACTTTGACTCATAGAATAAAAAATCAAAAATAGCATTTATGTTTACATTTATTTTTTCTCTGTATATCATCTAGTAGAGCCACATTCTTTTTTTAAGCAACACATTTTTCGATTCTATCATATTCCTAAATCTTCTTCTCGTAGTTTAACATCATAGAAAAAGTGAATTTTTTACATGTTAATAAAACTGAAGAAGACATTTTTATTAAAATTGTGACCATGGATTTAGGAATTGATCCATTCAAAAAGGTAATGTCTTTTTGGATGTTCATGGAGCCCTACAATTTCAACAAAATTTTGCAATGAAATTTCAACTTGTGTTGAATTTTTTTCAAAAAACCTTTATGCTAAAACTGAGATACCTTAAAGCTAAACAAATTAGGAACTAATGGCTAAGGAAAAAAGGGGAAGTGTTTAGTTCATAATGGGCTGATAGAATAGAAGAACTAGAAGACTCTTTGG
This sequence comes from Solanum etuberosum, assembly GCA_029582245.1. Taxonomy (NCBI): domain Eukaryota; kingdom Viridiplantae; phylum Streptophyta; class Magnoliopsida; order Solanales; family Solanaceae; genus Solanum; species Solanum etuberosum. The sequence goes on from JAJONR010004171.1 coordinate 47,061, forward strand.
ATGAATCCAACAAGGAATCTATTCAAGGAACTTATGACTAAGGAAAAATGGGAAGTGTCTAGTTCAAAATGGGGTGATAGGGTAGAAAAACTAGAAGACCCTTTGGATAAATCCGTCTCTATTAACTTTGGAGAAAATCACAATACAACAGACGTGGAAATGAGATGAACAATCAAGTAGAATAATTGGTAACATAAGAAAAAAATTGATCAAAAAAATTATATCATAGAACACCATAAGGGGCATGGACCAAGTTCAAGATAGGGAGATGGAAGCAACAACCTTGAATAGAAAATCAAAATCACAAGATCACCCGAATCAAGCCTATCAAAAACAACAAATGATGCTATCAAGTAATGATGGTCTCATAGAGAAAAAGAAAAACAATGGCATTACATGTGTCTCAACATACGCCCAAAAGGAGATCCTAATATATAAAGTAACTCATAAGGTAACGGAAGCAATGTAGATGATAGAAGATGATAAAAATGAAGAAATCATTCTTCAGAATTTCCCAAGCTAATTGGAGAAGCATACATCTCCCCAAGAGCTCTTACCAGAAGTACAAAGAAGACAAAAAAAAGAGAAGTTAATTATACAAGCCAGGAAGGCGACATCCAAAGAGGAAACTAATATCAAAGTCTAAATAATGAAGAAGGAACCAATTTGAAATATTAGTTCTGTTAGAAAACCGCAGGCATTTTAGAAACTCATTAGTCTACAAAAGTAATGTAAGTGCTCTATTATAGTTATGATGGAACCATTTCAGAACTACAAACATCTTTAGAAATATAAAAAAGTCTAAGAATGAAAACAACAATTGCTAATACTAATGGAAAAAATTGGGTATTCTTGAATACTAGTATACAATGGGAAATCTTGAAAAATACAAAACAACTGATACCTCTGAAGTTGTGTCATCAAGGCTCTGACAAAGATTTCATTATAAATTTTGTGTATGCTAAATGTGATGAAAGAAAAAGGCAAGAACTAGCCAGTAATATGGAGTCACCTTGTATTATTAGAGGAGATTTTAATCTTATTTTCTCAGGGAAGGGAAATTAGGTGGACTATCAGTAACAACAAAAAAATGTGAAGATTTTGCCTTATGCATAAGTTCATGTGGGCTTTGTGTACACTTGGTGGAATGGTAGAGCTACAGAGGATTGTATTTTTCAAAAGGTTGGACAAAGTGGATTTTAATATCTAGTATCAGAATATCTTTCCTCAAATCGAAGTTGAGCACCTATCTAAAAAAGATTTAAATCATGCCCCTTTGATCATTTCTTTTGGATAAGAATCTCTCAACTTAATCAAATCTTTTAGATTCTTGAATTTATGGACCCAACATGACTTTTAAGGATTAGTGATTCAATACTAGAATGTGCTTTTGAAGAAACCCCCTACCTAGCATTCAAACAAAAGATGAGGAATCTCAAAAATGCCCTATCTTAAAAGCTATCTCAATTTCAATATAAAGGTTTTTAAAAAAAAACTCAACACGAATAGAAATTTGATTGTAAAATTTATTAAAACTATAGAACTCCATGAACATTTAAAAAGACATAACCTTTTTGGATGGTTCAATTCCTAAATTCATGGTCACCATTTTATGAAAAATGCCTTCTTCATCTTTACTAACATGTAAAAATTTCACTTTTTTCATGATGTTAAACTAGGCAGAAGAAGATTTAATAATATGATATAATCGAAAAATGTGTTGTTTAAAAAGAATGTGGCTCTACTACACGATATATAGAGGGAAAACAAATGTTAACGTAAATGTTGTTTTTGATATTTTATTCTATGAGTCAAAGTTAGTTAAAGCTTAAATTTTAAGATTAGATTATTCAAAGAAATTTTGAGTTATGGTATTCTTTATGAGTAATTTCAATCATAGTCATTCAATTTTAAGTTTGTCACACAAAAGTCACTTTTCTATTTTTTGTTCCACAATCGTCAATGAAATTTAGGGATTATCTCTCACGCTCCGAGCCTACACCCTGGGTGGGTATGGCACTCGAGAACCATTGTTGGCCCCAAGTGAACCATTGGTCTGGCTTAACTCTTAGCGGAAGACTTTCTCATGATAAAAGAAAGTATTGAAATACAATCATAACTAAACTGTCTCAATAAATAACTTAGAATGTTTTAAAGATCAACATTCAACTGGCCAAAATGACAACTCAAGTCTCAACATAACTGAAAAGGAAAAGTAAAGACTCATGAACTAACATCAATTAACTGTCTATGAAGCCTCTAACAACTGAGATGGATGTCGGGACAAGACCCACGACATCCTAATGAACTAACTGATAAAGCAATAAAAGGGATCCTCCAGAAGCAAGGAGACTCACCAACAACTCTGAAGCTCAACTAGAATCAACGATGCGCTGGATACTGATCCTAGTTACCTGTATCTGCATCATAAAAGATGCAGGACAACTGGCATCAGTACATTTAATGTACGAGCATGCGAGGGGAATTCTAAAACAAGACATAAGCTTGAAAGGAACTGGAAGAACATACCTGGGCTCAACTCTACTCAACTTAACTCATTTCAATATAAAGCAATAATATGAATGCAATATAAAGAAAAGCTTTTAAAACATGGATAACAACTCTGTGTATTGAGAAATACAATAGAACCTCAGTTTGTATGCAAAGATACAATATAAACTCTGTTTGTATGCAAAGATACAATATAAACTCTGTTTGTATATAAAAATATAATTAACTCTGTGTATATAAGAATACAAAATACTTCTGTGGGAGTTTCTCTAACCGACAACCATCACTTAACAGCTATGTGATGATACAATATTTTGCCTCACGCTTCCAGGGTCGTCCTATACCTTACCGGGGGTATAGAACCTAACTACTAAGTGGATCCACTAGTCTATGCTAAAAAGCACTAAGGAATCATCTAAAAAGTATGACCCTTTTCTACCCATGATGACTACATGGTTTATGGGGGCTGTGAATTGTCTGAAATCTCCCCCATATCGGTGCTCAATACTACTCCCAAAATATAACTAGCTCATATATTTAAAAACATAACTCATTCTGTGGTTTGAGATAATTACTCAAAAACTAGCCCAAACGCTCTCTAGGAAATCAGTGTTTCCTCTCTTGTTTAAATGTGAAAACGTTTACTCTTTGGGAATACATAGTCCCCATATACTCTTTTGAAGAAATGAACTTCACTCTTTATTCTTTACTCAACTGGAAACTCAAGTCTTAAAACAAGTTTAAAGCATTTGTAAAAGACTTTTGAAAAGACTCTAGGAACTCTCCAGCCTTGGCTCTTAACTTTTCTTGAATTTGAATTTATGAATTCAAGGTTATGATTCATGTTTATGGATGATATAATGATGTTTAGACGTACCTTAGAGTATAGAAATCAACTTTAAAACATAGGTACATTTCAAGAGAACTCAAACGGAAAGAACTGGGAAAGGGTAGGGGACCTGGCGACCCTCGCGTACTGAGTGGCACCGGGTGCCAGACCCAAAACTACAGAACCTGGATTGGGGCACTCTGAGTGGCGCGGCACCCTAGAGCCCAAACTACAGAACCTACTCTGGGGCGCTCTGAGTGGCGCGGCGCCCCACCCCCATTCCCAATATTTTTGATGAATTTCCTTGTTCATTTTTCGAACCTAATTTGTCTAGATTCGATTGGTTCCTTCCCTAAACACTTAGATTCGAATACCCAACCAAAATATACAAGAATCCACTAAAAAACAACCTCAAATCTCATGAAAATAATTCAAGAACTCCTCAACAACTCAACAATCAAGAACCCAATAGAAACTTCAACAAAATCCATCAAGAACTCAATTACTCTACTTTTAGGAACGTAAATACACTGAAATAAATTATGATTGGCGCGTGGGTGAACGAACCCAATGCTATGTGATGTCACATATCTTGTAGGGATTAACCCTTGGTGAAATCCGCAAGCGATGAACTTTGGCTTTTCTTCTCTTTTCTCCTCTTTTCTCTTCTCTCAAAGCCCTAGCGTAATTTTGTAAAGTGTAAAATGAATCAAATCAGTTTAGACCCTAATTGATTCACTAAAAACGAATTAGCCCAATTGGGTATGGAAAAGACCAAAATAGCCCTTTAAAATCCGGTTAACTTTCCTTATCTAGATAGCCCAACTTTGAACTGGTATATCTCCCTCATACGAGCTCAAAAATTATCAAACTTGGTGGCGTTGGAAATATAATTCAAAGAGCTTTCATTTGATATGTTGTATCATACCTAACTCATCATGTACTGAGAGTTATGGTCGTTTGAAGTTGACCCAAATCTTATATTTAGCACAACTTGCCAAACTTTCTAAATTTGATTCCAGAAAATGGTTTCTTTTTATTTCTAGTTTCTTTTTAAAGCGGGATGTTATAATATCTCCCCCTTGGGAACATTCATCCTCGAATGAGATTAACATAGTAGGCTAAGGGCGTAACATCTAACATTCAGCTCAAACATCCAACAAGCAAATCTAACACATTTAGTATATCAATTAAAGAGTACTAAGAAGAGAATTAGTACCTTGATCTGGAAATTCTCTGGACTCAAAGAGATGTGGATATCTCTTCTTCATATCCTCCTCAGCTTCCCAAGTAGCTTCCTCAGCCAACTGATTTCTCCAAAGAACTTTGACTGATGCTACTTCCTTGGTTCTCAACTTGCGAACCTGGCGGTCTAGAATCTGAACAGGAATCTCCTCATAAGACAAGCTATCCTTAATACCAATATCTTCAGTTGGTATAATTAGTGAAGGATCGCCCATACACTTTTTCAACATAGAGATGTGAAACACTGGATGAACTGCTGCTAACTCTTGCGGTAGCTCCAACTTATAAGCTACATTGCCAATCCTTTTTGATATTATATAAGGACAAATATACCGGGGACTAAGCTTCCCCTTTTTACCAAATCTCATAACACCCTTCATGGTTGAAACCTTCAAGTATACCCAATCATCTACTTCAAACTCTAATATCTTCTCTTAACATCAGTGTAGGATTTCTAACGACTCTGCGTTGTTTTCAACCTTTCTTGGATAACTCTCACTTTCTCCATAACTTGATGAACTAAGTCTAGTCCTATCAACCCAGCTTCACCAACTTCAAACCATCCAATTGGAGATCTGCATCTTCTCCCATAAAGAGCTTCATAGGGAGCCATTTGGATGCTAGAGTGATAACTATTGTTGTAAACAAATTAAATGAGAGGTAGGTGATCATCCCAATTACCCTTGAAATCAATCACACAGGCCCTCAACATATCTTCTAAAGTCTGAATAGTGCGCTCTTCTTGACCATCTGTCTGAGGATGAAAAGCACTACTCAAGTTCACGTTTGAACCCAAACCTTTCTGGAATGACTTCCAAAATTGTGCAATAAATTATGCACCTCTATCTGAAATAATGGACAGTGGAACTCCATGAAGACTTACTACCTCTTGAATGTACAACTTGTCATAATCCTCTGCTGAACGGGTAGTCTTTACCGGCAAAAAGTGGATTGATTTAGTCATTCTATCAACAATCACCCAAATAGAATCATGTTGCCTGCGAGACTGTGGCAAGCCAGTAACAAAGTCCATATTGATCATCTCCCACTTCCATTCCGGAAGTTCTATATTCTGAGCCATACCACCGGGCCTCTGGTGCTCAACCTTAACTTGTTGGCAATTCCGACACTTAGCAACAAACTCTGTAATGCCCTTCTTCATACTACTCCACCAATAAACCTCTCTCAAATCACGATACATCTTTGTGGAACCCGGATGGATAGAATATCTGGAGCTATGAGCTTCCTCCATAATCCTTTCTTGAAGTTCATTCACCCTTGGTACACACAATCTACCTTGATACCTCAACACACCATCTCCCCCTGTTCAAAAGCCATCACCTTTTGCTTATGAATGTTTGCCTTCAATTCAAGCAACATAGGATCTTGGTCTTGTTTCTGTTTAACTTCGGACACTAATGATGAGTCAGCCCCATTCATCACCACCACTCCCCCTTCATTGTAATCCATTAAATGAACTCCGAATCGTGCAAGTCTATGCATATCTTTTGCTAACTCTTTCTTGTCTTTCTCAAAATGGGCAGTACTACCCATAGACAATCTACTCAAGGCATCAACAACAACATTAGTCTTACCTGGGTCATAGAGAATACTCATATCATAATCCTTGAGTAACTCTAACCGCCTTCTCTATCTGAGGTTACGTTCTTTCTGACTAAACACATACTGAAGACTCTTGTGATCGGTGAACACATCTATATGAACACCATAAAGATAGTGACGCCATATTTTCAAAGAAAATACTACGGTAGCCAACTCTAGATCATGGGTTGGGTAATTCTTCTCGTGAACCTTAAGTTGTCTGGAAGTATAAGCTATAACTTTGCCATTCTGCATTAACACACAAACGGAACCGAATCTGGACGCATCACAATAAACCACAAAGCCTTGCGTACACTCTGGTAAGATCAAGACTGGGGCAGTAGTCAACCTCTTTTTCAATTCCTGAAAACTTTTCTCACAAGCTTCAGACCATTGAAACTTAACTGTTTTGTGAGTCAACTTAGTCAAAGGAGATGAAATAGATGAGAATCCCTCGACAAACCTTCTATAATATCCAGCCAACCACAAGAAACTCCTAATATCAGTTGGAGATGTGGGTCTAGGCCAATTTTGCATTGCCTCTATTTTCTGAGTCTCAACTTGAATTCCATCACTGGAAACAATGTGACCTAGGAAAGCCACAGGCTCAAGCCAGAACTCACACTTAGAGAACTTAACATACAAATCTTTATCATTTAGAGTTTGGAGAACTACTTTGAGATGGCTAGCATGAGCTTCCTCATTCCTTGAATAGCTTAGAATGTCATCAATGAATACGATAACAAACATATCTAAATAAGGCTTTAATACTCTGTTCATAAGGTCCATGAATGTTGCGCATTGGTCAAACCAAAGGACATAACTAGGAACTCATAATGACCATAGCGGGTCCTGAAAGCTGTCTTAGGGATATCACTTTCCCTTACTTTCAACTGGTGATAGCCAGATCTGAGATCTATCTTAGAAAAATAAGTGGCACCCTGAAGTTGATCGAAAAGATCATCAATTCTAGGAAAATGATACTTATTCTTGATAGTAACCTTTTTCAACTGACGTTAATCTATATACATTCTAAGAGAACCATCTTTCTTTCTCACAAATAAGACCGGAGCGCCCCAAGGTGAGACACTTGGTCTAATAAAACCCTTCTCAAGGAGATCTTTCAGCAACTCTTTTAACTCTTTCAACTCTACTGGTTCCATCCTATATGGCGGAATAGATATAGGATGAGTATCAGGAAGAATATCTATATTGAAGTCTATTTCTCTCTCAGGAGGGACTCCGGGAAGATCATCTGGAAAGACTTCTGGAAAGTCTTTTACTACTGGAACTGACTGGATAAGAGGTATCTCAACACTAGAGTCATTAACTTGGACTAAGTGATAGACACACCCCCTGGAAACTAACTTCCTCGCCTTAAGGTATGAAATAAAATGACCTTTAGGCACTGTTGAACTACTCTTCCACTCTATAACTGGCTCATTAGGAAACTGAAACTTGACAACTCGAGTTCTACAATCAACTGAGGCATAACAGGCATGAAGCCAGTCCATACCTAGAATGAAATCAAAATCTACCATGCCTAACTCAACTAAGTCAGCCAAGGTGCTCTTATGATTGACGAAAATGGTACAATCACGATAGACTCTCTCTGCTAGAATAGACTCACCAATAGGTATAGAAATACTGAATCGCTCAAGAAGTTTCTCAGGTAAAACATCAAAATTCATCGCAACATAAGGAGTCACAAAAGATAAACTCTCTCCTGGATCTAGCAAAGCATAAACATCAAAATTAAAGACTTGGATCATACCAGTGACAACATCTGGCGAATCCTCTTGCTCTTGGCGACTAGTGATAGCATAAAGACGGTTTCCTCCTCCGCCTACCCCTGAAGTAGCTCCTCTATATACAGCTCTGTCTGGTAGAGAAACTGAAGAAGACTGGGCTCTATTGCCCCCATTACCATTACCCTGCCTGTTCTTAGGACACTCTCTCATAAAAGAACCATTTTGACCACACTTGAAGCAACCAGTGGAGCCATCACGACACACCCCTGAGTGGCTCCTACCAAACTTAGCACATGCAGGAGTCTTAGTACCCCTAGTGTCATACTACCTTGAGAATGCGCGGGTCTAGCTCTGAAATTCTGGGAATTCTGATTTTGGAACTCACCTCTGTTTCTTGGTGCAGGTGCACTAGCAGATGATGGAGCAGGTCCCTTTTGTTTCTGTTGGAAGGATGATCGATTGACATTATTCTTCTGCTGTCCGGAATCATTCCCTGTCTTAGCTCTCTTGTTTGGAAACTCTTCTCTATCTTTCTGCTTCTCTTCCTCAACCTAGCAACAAACAAACTCATACTGCTTCTCATGTCAGCAACTATCTCCGGAGCATAGCGGGAAAGTTGTGTGAACTTCAGACTGTACTCAAGAACACTCAAAGATTCCTGCTTAAAAGTGAGGAACTCTCGTACCTTTGCTTCCCTCAGTTCTTGGGGAAAGAAACGCCCCAAGAAGGCCTCCTCAAACAAAGCCCAACTCATAAGTGGTGCACCCCCAGCTCTATTCTTTTTCCACTGATCAAACCAGATTCTAGCGACACCCTTCATTTGGTATGCAACTAGTTCCACCCTCTCAGCATCAACAACATGCATAATCTCAAAAACCTTTTGAAGCTCCTCAACAAAGTTTTTTGGATCCTCAGTGAAACTTGAACCAGTGAAGCTTGGAGGATTCATCCTTAAGAACTCACAGAACCTATAGGTATCAATAACTTCTTGTCGATTCTCTCTCTGTCCAACTTGATTGGTCACAGCTTGACTCAACATCCAGATAGTTTCACGGAACTCAGCATTGGTGACCTCTCCTCGGGGTTGCACTTCTGGTACATTAGGTACCCCTCGTTCCTGTGGTTCAACATTCCTTCTAGTGGGAAGACCTCTGACAGCTCTTCGTGGCGGAATGATCTGAAATACACGTACAAGCATGAATTATAAGAAACTTTTTAGAGATAAACTTTATCGCACGAAATGAGTATGCAAGAAGTGAGATAGTTCCTAAATTTTGCAGCCTTCTTATTATAGATGTGGTGCGCTTCACACCAATAACCAGGACTCTACTGACATGGCTTCATAGTCTCCCTAGGACTCTTGAACTCTGTGCTCTGATACCAAGTTTGTCAAGCCCCGAGCCTACACCCTGGGCGGGACTGGCACTCGAGAACCATTGCTAGCCCCAAGCGAACCATTGGCCTGGCTTAACTCTTAGCGGAAGACTTACTCATGATAAAAGAAAATATTGAAATACAATCATAACTAAACTGTCTCAATAAATAACTTAGAATGGTTTAAAGATCAACATTTGACTGGCCAAAATGGCAACTTTAGTCACAACATAACTGAAAAGGAAAAGTAAAGACTCATGAACTAACATCAACTAACTTTCTATGAAGCCTCTAACAACTGAGATGGACGTCGGGACAAGACCCACGATATCCTAATGAACTAACTGATAAAGCAATAAAAGGGATCCTCCGGAAGCAAGGAGGCTCACCAACAACTCTAAAGCTAAACTAGAATCAACAATGCGCTGGATGCTGATCCTAGTTACCTGTATCTGCATCATAAAGTATGCAGGCCAACTGGAATCAGTACATTGAATGTACGAGCATGCGAGGGGAATTCTAAAATAAGACATAATCTTCAAAGGAACTAAAAGAACATACCTGGGCTCAACTCAACTCAACTTAACTCATTTCAATATAAAGCAATAATATGAATGCAATATAAAGAAAAGCTTTTAAAATATGGATAACAACTCTGTGTATTGAGAAATATAATAGTAACTCAGTTTGTATGCAAATATACAATATAAACTCTGTTTGTATATAAAATACAATTAACTCTGTGTATATAAGGATACAAAATACTTCTGTGGAGTTTCTCTAACCGACAACCATCACTTAACAGCTATGTGATGATACAGTGGTTTGCCTCACGCTGTCAGGGCCGTCCTATACCTTGTCGGGGGTATAGAACCTAACTACTAAGTGGATCCACTAGTCAATGCTAAAAAACACTAAGGAATCATCTAAAAAGTATGACCCTTTTCTACCCATGATGGCTACATGGTTTATGGGAGATGTGAGTTGTTTGAACTCTCCCCCATATCGGTGCTCAATACTACTCCCAAAATATAACTAGCTCATATGTTTAAAAACATAACTCTTTCTGTGGTTTGAGATAATTACTCAAAAACTAGCCCAAACGCTCTCTAGGAAATCAGTGTTTCCTCTCTTGTTTAAATGTGAAAACATTTACTCTTT
>JAJONR010004172.1:0-57620 GCA_029582245.1 Solanum etuberosum
GGTTTCACAGGGTTTAGTTTTTAGGAGTTCTTAGGTTTCTTAGGGATAAGGTTTTCATTGGGTTTCTTAGGGTTTAAGGTTTAGGGTTTCATAGGTTTTTTTGGGTTTAAGGTTTAGGGTAAAGTTTCAGTTCTCGAATGAGCCTGTCATAAAGTGGAAGGGGGGAAATTTTAAGGTAAAGTTTCAGTTCTCGAATGAGCCTGTCATAAAGTGGAAGGGGGGAAATTTTATGCCTAAGGGTAAGTTTGTCTCTTGTCTTAAAGATAGAAAGATGATTTCTAAGGGTTGCATTTATCATCTAGTTAGGGTGAGGGATGTGGATTCCGAAACCCCTACTCTTGAGTCGGTCCCCGTTGTTAATGAATTTCTGAAAGTATTCCTAGATGATTTGCCCAGTATTCCTCCTGAAAGAGAAATAGACTTCGGTATTGACCTTCTCCTAGATATGCAACCTATTTCTATTCCTCCTTACCAAATGGCTCCAGTGGAACTTAAGGAGTTGAAAGAACAATTGAAGGATTTGTTGGATAAGGATTTCATCCGACTGAGTATCTCTCCATGGGGTGCTCCCATTTTGTTTGTTAGAATGAAAGATGGTTCTCTTCGTATGTGTATTGACTATTGTCAGTTGAACAACGTGACCATTAAGAATAAGTATCCTCTTTCAAGAATAGATGATTTGTTTGACCAACTTCATGGAGAGAGTTACTTTTTCCAAGATTGACCTTAGGTCGGGTTATCACCAATTGAGGGTGAAAGATGATGATATTCCAAAAATGTCTTTAAGAATCCGGTATGGTCATTATGAGTTTTTGGTAATGTAGTTTGGGTTGACTAATGCTCCGACGGCATTTATGGATTTGATGAATAGGGTGTTTAGACAATACCTCGACATATTTGTGATTGTGTTCATTGATGATATATTGGTCTATTTGAGAAGTGAAAACGAGCATATTGATCATTTGAGGATCGTGTTGCCAATTCTTAAGGACCAACAACTTTTTGCAAAGTTTAGCAAGTGTGAGTTTTGGATAAGGTCAGTAGCTTTTCTTGGTCACATTTATTCAAGTAAGGGCATTGAGGTAGATCCTAAGCAGATGGATGCGGTCAAGAGTTGTCCTAGACCTCTAACCCCTTCGCATATTAGGAGTTTCTTGGGTTTGGTCGGTAACTATAGAAGGTTTGTTGAGGGACTTTCTTCAATTAACTCTCCTTTGACGGCTTTGACTCAAAAGAAGGCTAAGTTCATATGGTCCAAAGCGTATGAGAATAGTTTCCAAGAATTGAAGAATAAACTTACTTCCACTCTGGTGTTGACTTTATCATAAGGGACTAATGGTTTTAGTGTTTATTGCGATGTCTCGAGAATTGGGCTAGGGTGTGTGCTTATGCAAAATGGGTAAGTTATTACCTATGCCTCAAGGAATCTCAAGATTCATGAGAGGAATTACCCTACCCATGACCTTGAACTAGCGGTGGTTGTTTTTGGATTAAAGATTTGGAGGCACTATTTGTATGGTGTGCATATAGATGTGTTTACCAAATATTTGTTTAGTCAAAAGGATCAAAATCTTTGCCAAATAAGGTGGCTTGAGTTATTGAAAGATTATAATAAGAGTGTTCTCTATCACCCCAGAAAGGAAAATGTGGTGGCGGATGGTCTTAGTGGGTTATCTATGGGTACTGTTTCTCATATTGAAGAAGATAATAAAGAGTTGGTTCGAGATCTTCATAGATTGACCTGATTAGGTGTTTATGTAGTGGAATCCACCAAGGGTGGTGTTATAGTTCACAATGGTTCTGCATCGTCTTTTGTGGTGGATGTGAAAGCCAAGCAAGGTCTTGATCCATTTTTGGGTGAGTTAAAAGAAGCGGTGCTTAAGAAATTTGCTGAGGCTTTATCCCAAGGGGGGGATTGTGTCCTTAGATATCAAGGTTGCTTGTGTGTTCCAAATGTTGACAACTTGAGGGAACAGATCTTGATAGAAGCCCATAGTTTGCGGTATTCCATTCACCTGGAAGACACAAAGATGTACTGTGATTTACGGGAGGTCTATTGGTGGAATGGGATGAAGAAGGATGTTGCTGAATTTGTGACTAAGTGTCCTAATTGTAAAAAACTGAAAGTCGAGAATCACAAACTGGGAGGTTTGTCCCAAGATATTAGCATTCCTACTTGGAAGTGGGAAGATTTGAACATGGACTTTATTGTTGATTTGCCTCGCACCCGGCGACAACATGATTATATTTGGGTTATAGTAGATCGAATGACGAAATTGGCTCATTTCCTTCCCGTCAAGGTTTCCTATTCGGCGGAGGACTATGCTAAGCTGTACTTGAAAGAAATGCCAAAGTTGCATGGAGTACCTTTGTCCATTATTCCCGATCATGGTTCCCAATTCACTTCTCAGTTTTGGAAGTCTTTCTAAAAGGGTCTTGGTACACGTGTTAAACTTAGTACGGCCTTTCATCCTCAAACCGATTGGCAAGTGGAGCGTACTATCCAAACTTTGGAAGACATGTTGAGGGCTTGTGTGATTGATTTTAAGAGTAATTTGGATGACCATTTTCCATTGATCGAGTTTGCTTATAACAATAGCTATCACTCGAGTATTGATATGGCTCCATTTGAGGCATTGTATGGTAGGATGTGTAGGCCTCCTATAGGTTGGATTGAGGTGGGTGAAGTTTCCCTAATAGGTCCTGAGTTAGTACATGAGGCCATAGAGAAGTTTGACTTGTTAGAGAAAGGTTGAAAACAACTCTGTGAGAAGGAGAGATCTAGAGTTTGATGTTTGTGATTGGGTTTACTTGAAAATTTCAACCATAAAGGGTAAAATGAGGTTTGGTAAGAAAGGGAAGCTTAGTCACCGATATGTACGCCCATATCAGATTTTGAGACGTGTTGGTAACATTCCTTATGAACTAGATTTGCCTAATAAGTTAGCATCGGTGCACCCATTTTTCCATGTCTCTATGTTGAAGAAATGTGTAGGTGATCCGAAATCCATAGTTCCCTTAGAAGGTTTGGGAGTTAAGGAGAATCTTTCTTATGAAGAAGTTGTTGAGATTTTAGACCGGCAAGTCAAGAAGTTGAGAAATAAAGAAGTAGCTTCCGTGAAAGTGTTGTGGAGGAATCAATTAGTTGAGGGTGCTACTTGGGAGGCCGGGCCGATATGATGACCCGATACCCTCATCTCTTTCCTTCTACTCCTACTCTAGCTTGAGGTAATGAGTTCCTCATGGTTTGTCCTTTATCTTGGAGTCATGTGTCTTTAATGTTTCCATGATTTCCTTACTATGCATGATTTATGAAAAGTTCAAGTTTTGAGAAAATGAGTCAATTTGATTGATTTCTACAAGTTTATGCATATGAGTATGAATTGCATGTAGAATACATGATATGATGTTGTGAGCATGTTTTTAGCTTGGAGTTGATGTTTCCTCCTTAGATGTTAGCTTGGAGTTGATGTTTCCTCCTCTAATATGTTTGTTTCATGTATAATGGGCTGTTATATTTAGTTCCACCCCTCTTATGATGTTTTGATTACGTCCTAGCTTGGAGTCGATAATTCCTCCTTGTTTATATGCATTTAGATGAAGTTGCATTGATGGTTGGGTTGTTAGTTCCTCTCCTACTCTTTTCATACTAGCTTGAATCTCATTCGAGGATGAATTATCCCAAGGGGGAGATATTGTAACACCCCAGATCCGAAAGAGGGTAAGACACCATATTTCGGAAGCTGCTGGAGCCAACCAACGAAGGCCACCCACAACCCGTGGATGTGACCATAGACTGTAGGTGTGGTCCGTGGATGGCACTCCCCAAACAGACCCTGAAGACCCAGGACCACGGCCTGACCAATGGACCGTCAGTCAGAACACGGTCCGTGGTTGGGGGCTCGTGGTTCAATGGCCCAAAATCAGGTCTCTGACATGAACGACGGTCGTGCAGGACAAACCGTTGTCCTGTCAATGGTCCGTCGGTCGTGGCTGTGAATGGAGGATCGACAATTAAGTTTAGGGGCAGTTGAGTCTTTTTATAATTATTTTATCTCTATACTACGTCGTTTCACCCTTCACTAAGACCCATATATAAGTGTTTCCAACCCCAAAATTTGTTCATTCACTTGATTCTCTTCAAACTCACCAAAAAGAAGAACTCTCAAATATTTCTGTCTCTAGAAATCTTGAAGAAAGAGCATTCAACCTAGAGTTTCAAGTCAAGTCTCAATTCCTCCATTGGAGATTAGCAATTGGCTTCAAGGTATGATAGTTTTCATCCATGGATTTCTTCCATTCATGGAGTTCCCAAATTCTCCTATTTTTAAAGTTAAAAATCCCCAATTGAGTTAGGGTTTTCTTCAATTGTCATGGGTTCTGTTGATTATTGATTTAAATGATTGAATTATGATCTCTTATGCATGAATTGATGAAATACTATGATTTTATGATCATTTACCCTATGAACCCATGTAATCCCCATGTTTATAAGTTATGAACATATGATGTGGAATTTTGATTATGAAGGAAGGGTTTTATGAAATTAAGCATGTATTGATAGAGTCACATGAATTTATGATGCAATTCATATCTAACCCATGTTTTCTAAATGTGATGATTGAAAGTGGGTCGTCAACCTTGAAAGGTATATTATCGAATTATGCATTGATCTTATGAAATCTATGCTACTGTTTTAAGGATGCTTTGAGAGTAAAGTATCAATGATGATGTTGTTGTTGTGTTGTTGAAAGGATTGTTCTCATATACACATAAAAGCACGATGTGAAAGGTTTTCTCACATAATAAGGATTCTAAGGTTGAAAGGTCTTCTTACCTAATTGAATCAAAGATTAAGAGCTATACTAATGACTTAGCTTGGATTGGTTATTAAATGATGACTTTCTATGGATAATGACTTAACTTGGATTGGTAAGATGACGTTCCCTTCCATGGATAATAAGAACAAGTAAGAAATGAGTATTCCGTGGGATTTATGCTTAGCACCGAGAGGATATTGAGATGGAAGCGCTCCCGTTAGTAGAGGCTGGGTTTCTAGAAGCAATCTCCTTATCCCTTACCTATGTGCCCCCATAGGATGATTGTCTAGATAGACGTTAGCTAGTGGATCCACTTAAGCTACAAGTTCATGGTCTTTGCATTTGAAAGTAGGACAACCCTTTTCGGTGTGGGAGACACCGGGGGATCATGTTATAGCTCACATGATCTCTATGTCGGTTAAGGCTACTTCCCACAATAATAATGAAATAAGGTTACTTCAAGAAGTATCTCATATGTATTCAAAAACTATTAATGATGTTAGCTTGTATTGACCTTGTTTTATGACTTATGTTTTCTAACCCTTTTATATCATGTTTTAACTTAGTCAATTGGATGTCATGAAATGTCATATTTTTAGCATGATTTAAATGTTTTATGCATATCTATCATACTCGGTACATTGTTTTGTACTAAAGCATATTCTTGCCTACATTTCTCCAAATGTAGGGTCCGACAGTCAGGTTTCTCAGTTTCGTGGCAAGTGGTTGATTACAAGATTCCCGAGTTCTGGTGAGTCCTCATGCTTCGAGGATGGACTTTCATTGTTTCAGTTTCCTTCTTGTATTTCAGTTTTGGACATGATGTATGGGCTAGGCCCAATTTAATTCCATTGTATTATATGGCTATTGAGAATGTTTTGTAGACTTCCGCTTTACTTCTATAAAACTATTGGACTTGAAATGTCGTTTTACTTCTTTTGTTCTATTTCTTATGTTATTAATGCTAAGTGGTTTGTATGGGGTCTCTCGGGGTCCTCTACGCCATGTTACATCTAGGGGGTTCCCCTGGGTCGTGACAGACAGTTTACCAGTTAGAGTGCTAATTGTATAGTAAAGCACTTAATCTTCATGGTAGAACAAACAAGAGGCAATCTCATTCAGATGATAAGCATTTAAACCCATAAAGAATGAACACTTGCAAGAGAACTACTAATAATGAACAATATTGTAGCTAGATTTCCCTATTATAATGACTCGTGATGCACATCAATGCCAACAGACACATTTCTGGAATCCAACATTACATAATCATGTAGCTTTTAGAAAAAATCATAAAATTAAATTAACCAACTCTAATACACATAAGACTAGACGCGTGTCCAAGTGTAAACTATTTCTACTTTCAACTATCTATAAATTTACAAACAAGTAGCATAGAATGAACAAGAAAGGTAAACAATAAGGCCTTGAGCCAAATTAAGAACAAGAATTTGAGAAGTTATAACAACATGAACTGAAAATAAGATGTAGATTACCACGTGACTATTCTTTATAAGAGCAAGAATTACATCAAGAATTGAATACTTTAGATGAGATAGTAACATCAAAATATTAAACATGGATAGGTAAACATGACATATGATACTTATTAAAGATAACACTACATGATATAACACCTATAACAATGAAGAAATAGACCTGGACAACTGTTACATTAAGCATTTTTGAAAGATGCAAAATCAAACATTCATGAAGCTATTTCAGAGACTCAAAATCATAGTTATCTCTTGATATTTAAAAGGTCAGATTTTTGTTCAAATATTTCAAACACATTTTATGTCAAATACCCCAAGGTAAACATTAGAGAACATGCAATCTTTAAAAGAGACAAAATGAAGTAGCAATTTCATGACTTAAGCGAATAGTAAATTGAAATATTGTGTTTCCTTGAAATAACTCCTTCTCTTCGGCAACGATCACATGACTTAGCGAAATAAAAAGAATCTTTGTGGATTGTAGGACAATAGTACCCACACTGCAAGATTTTATGAGCAGACTGGATACCACTATGATGGCCACCAACCAGAGATGAATGACAAGCTTCCAATATCATCATCTCTACCTCAGGCGCACATCGACGAATAATCCCCTCAGCACATACATGAAACAAATAAGGCTCTTCCAAGAAAATCTTTTTCACATCAGACATGAATTTTCTCCTTTGGTGGAATGACAAATCTGAAGGAACCACATCGTGCGCCAAATAAATAGAAAAATTTACGAACCAAGGGAGAAGATCAAAAGAAGCAGCCAAAACCTGTTCATCTGGTAATGTATCATCAATTTCAACTCCATCAAGCAATTTCAACATTGCCTCTTCCTCTAATCTAGACAAGTGATATCCACTTAGGTTTCTATTCCCTTTCTATCTTTCACCTCAAAGTCAAATTCTTGCAACAATAGCTCCAATAAAATCAATATCAGTTTGCATCCTTCCTTTCAATAAGATACCTCAATGCCGAATGATCAGTGTGCACAATGACTTTAGTGCCAAGCAACTAGGATCTAAACTTTTCAAATGCGAAGACTACAACAAGCAATTCTTTTTCAGTGACAGTATAGTTCTTTTGAGAAATATTCAAGGCTTTTCCCACATAATATATGGGATGAAGAATCTTCTCTCGCCTTTACCCCGATACTACGCAAAGTGCCACCCCATTCACATCACACATACTTCAAATGGTTGTCCCCAATCCGGTGAAATAATTATCGGTGGAGAAGTCAACTTCTCTTTCAGCCCCTCAAATGCTTTCAGACAAGCAAAATCAAACTCAAATTTAATCTCCTTTTTCAGCAGCTTGCACAATGGGTGTGCAGTTTTTGAGGAATCTTTGATAAACCTCCTATACAAGCCAGCATGACCAAGTAAACATCTAACACCATTCACAAAGATGGGTGGTAGCCACTTTTCAATCACCTTGACCTTTAATCTATCAACATCGATGCCTTTTTTAAAAATCATATGGCCCAGAATTATGCCCTTTTTCACCATAAAGTGGCACTTCTCCAAGTGTATTCCACCATATTATAGATTATAGACATCATGCAATGTTGAAAAGTTATCGGTGCGTTACACAACCCGAATAACATCCTCTTAAAAGCAAACATCCTGTAAGGACAAGTGAAAGTAGTCTTATCTTAGTCTTCCGAAGCTATAGATATCTTATTGTGCCCGAATACCCATTTAGAAAATAATACCAACTGATTCTAGCAAGGTGATCTAACATTTGGTCCATGAATGGCATTGTAAAGTTATCTTTCTCAGTCCATGCATTCAACTTGCGATAATCCATGCAAACCCTCCAACCAGTGATAGGCCTCATTGGGACAAGATCTTTCTTTGTGTTGGGAAACACAGTGATTCCTCCCTTCTTTGGCATACATTGAACTAGACACACCCAATTACTATCAGCAATCAGATAAACTACCCCATCATCTAATCACTTGATAAGATCCTTCTTCACAACCTCTTGCATTGGCAGATTCAATCTCATTTTGTGCTCAATACTTGGTTTACTATCAGGCATGAGTTCAATCTTATGAGAACATATACCTGCTGGAATACCAATAATATCATCAATATTCCATCTTATCGCCCTTTTGAGCAATTTTAACACTGATATCAATGCCTATACTTTCCCTTTCTTCAAATCAGCTACAATAATGATCAGCAAGGTACTATTTTGGCCCAAGAACAGATACCACAAATGAGATGAGAGAGCCTTTAGCTCAAATTTTGGAGGCTCATCAATAGATTGTTTTGTAGGCGGAGTTTCGCGATTCATAAGATCCAAATCCAACTTCTTAGGTCGGTGATGAGGAAAATCTAACACATTAAGTTCATCACAAACTCATCATACTCATCAATGCCCTCGCCATCAAAATTCATGATCACAACAGCTAATGCTTCAATACCCAATCTTTGCTAAATGAAAACCTCTGGTTTCTCCTCAACAGTATAGTTCACAACGGATACTGACTGAAAATCACTTTGATACTTCATTGATTTGCAGATATTAAATGTCACCTCTTAATTGTTGAATCAAAACTTCATCTGCCATCTTTCCATGTCAACTAAAGCACTCCCAATAGCAAGGAATGGTCTCCCTAAGATGATGGGTACTCCAAAGTCAACCTCACAGTCTAGTATCACAAAATCCACCGAAAATATGAACGTCTAAACTCTTACAATGACATCTTGTAGTACCCCAAATAGTTTTTCACAGTTTGATCAACAATAAGTAGCCACATTGCAGTCGGTTTGAGGGCTCCTATGCCCAACTTCTTGTACACAAATAGCAACATCAAATTTATGCTAGCACCCAAATTAGTTAGGGCCTTAGCAAAGTTCAACATACCAATAGTACATGGAATGATAAAAGCTCCGGGATCCTCCTTCTTTTGCATTAGCGATCTAGTAGCATTGGCACTACAATGTTGCAATTTATCATCACTTTCAATTCTGAGAGCCCTCTCTTTAGCCAAAAGATCTTTTATCAACTTAGCATAATCAGGCATTTGTTGTAGTGCTTCATTCAAAGGAAAATCTATCGATAACTTCTTCAACATGGATATGAATATGCGATACTTTCCTTCTTCCAGTCATCTTAACCAACCTTTGTGGGAAGGGAGGTTGAGGTCTCGACATTGGTATACTCTTTTGAGTAACTTCAACTTCCTTCTCATTCTGATCCTTAGGATGTGACGTTACCTCAACTTCATCCTCTTCCGTCTCTCTCATACTTTCCACACTAGTCGGCATAGGATGGTCAATAGTCTGCTTTCTACTCGTAGTAGTAACTGCCATACAATTTCCATCATTCTTTGGATTCTGAATATTATTGCATGGAAGTGTTTCTTGTTGGTATGGATTTGCACTTGAAGACAGCTGGCTCAATTGCTACTCAATATGTCTAATCGATACTGCATGTGACTAAACCTTTTGCCCAATGCCCAATAAATTATTACGTATCTCTTTCACATTGTCATCAGTTGAGCCAAATATTTTCATCATCTTAGCCATCATATCCTCAATGGATTAAAACTCAATCCTCCATATCAGTTCCTGGTGGAACATAAGGGCCACTCTTATCATTTCTATTGCTATACCTATTTCTATTGTAGTTGTTGTCACAATAACTTACTTCCCTTCACAATTATAGTTACTGTAGTTCCGACCTTGATTTCCTTGACCTTGGCGCTAATGATCCTGATTGGATGCTTTGGCAATGATTTGGAAAGACCATTCAAAAAATATGCATCCTCTTCATAGACATATTCACCAGACAGTGGTGCTCTAGCCTGATAGTTTACTGTATTTACTATCTTAGCATTTCCAATTAAATGTCTCAATACTAAGCCAACCTCTGTCCTAAACTGTGCCATCTCTTCTTGAATATCATCATTCGACTTATTCTGAGTAGCTTGTATAAAACAAGTCCTATTTGCAGTAGCCGGCGTTCCAGTGTTCCATGCCTTTATTTTTCGAGATCTTTACATATTTCTCAGCAATCTCCAGAAATGTATTAGCCCTGTAAGAACCTCCAACAATAGTATCCAACACAACTTCGCCATCTTCATCCAACCCTCTTTAGAAGTATTCCTTTATTGACTCATCGTCAATGCGATGGTTCAACACACTTCTAATGAACCCCATAAATCTATCCCATTAATTACTAACTGACTCCCCGTGTAGAGGCACAATGTTTTTGAGTTTATCTTTGAGCTTCAACTTCTTTGACAAAGGGAAGTATTTTTCAAAAAACACTCAATGCAACTCTGTCCACGTGGGAATTGAGTTATATGGAAGCTCAGATAGCCACATAGTAGCATCACCTATCAATGATAGTTTGAATACACGGAACCCGATCGCATCAATGTCTAGGTATGGCCTCCCCACACTTGTCTTTCACACGCTAATGACTTTACTCATATGAGCATATGTGTCTTCATATGACAAACCATGAAATAACTTTTTAGATGTAAGAATTTGCATCAGACTGTTAGTAACCACAAAGGTAAGTCCATGTGGTAGTGGGGGGGAAACTATGGCACCCGTTGATTCCACAACATTATGATCAACCATGAAATTATCACGCACGTCGGTTGCTTGCTAATTTTGCACTCTTTCAGCATTGTCAAAGAGAGGATTATCCTGGACGTTTCTAGGTACTCCCATTACTCTTGGATGTTGGACTCCTACAACACCCGCATGACCCTCTCCTATTGGATCATCGTTAAGTCCCAGATTTTGACCTCTTCCGGCCATTCTTCATAGAGTTCTTCTTAATTCCGGATCGTAGGAGGTCAGCGGATTGCCTTGACCCTGTGTACTTTGCATACACTAGAAATAAGACCACCAAAAACAAAGTGGACGTAAATTAGGAAATAATTGACTAAAGTGCAATAACTAAATTAGTCTAATCTAAAAACCTTATTCCCTAGAAGCGGCGCAAAAATTTGATACTCCCAAATTACATCCCCTAAAGAAGTATAAGTGGTCGTTGTCAAGTAAAGAACCTAACTGAAGTTAGGGTTGATCCCACGAGAAATATGGTCTAGACTTAGTAACAAGTTAACAAGTAATAGAATTCGCAGTTTGTAATATCAATATAAGATGAAACTACATCATATGTGTTCCCCACAAGTTCTTAACGCAGTAATCCTAATAATAGTAACTCTTTCCTAGTGTTTAACATGAAAGTCGGTAAGTTAAATATCTCCTAAGTGATTGGTCGTCTAATAGTGAATTTCACCACGCAACTTGGTCGGTCTACGAGTGTATGCTTTACTAACAATTACCCTTGACCGCAGATTAGCCCTCACTTATTTGGGTTAGGCTATTAGAAAGTGGATTATCACGCTAAATTTCCATTGTTAAATCTCTTTCTCATTCATTACTTCCTTGGTCGGGCAAGTAGGAATGAAGCCAGTTCTAACGTTGTGCACCATTAAAAAGCATTCAAAACGAAGAGATTAAAGATACATGCATGAACACTATTCCAAAATTCCTTAGTTATTAGTTTTACTTTGTTAATTACTCATGTTTCCCACAATTCTAGTTGTAGATTTAGGTACTCATGTTTGTGTAATCACAATTCATAATGAACTTACAATTACAATAGATGAAATCTGAAATCTTGAATTGAAGAACAAAAGCAAATTTCATAAACCAATACTCCAAGAATTAAATGCCAAAAGTGATTGAAAAATAATTCTCAAAGGCAAAAGTTAGTATCTCAAAACGTCTAACAACCCAAAAAATGAAAAATACAACTAGTATTTTTTGAAAACGAATTCCTAAATAAAGTAGGAAAAGGAAATTTTGCTTGGCAGTTGATTCTACGATTGGTACGTACATCTGGTAGGTACCTTCCTTCATTCAGTAGTTAGTCATTCATTTGGGGAGTACTTTCTACATGCATGATCTATGGCTCGTAGATCTTTGCATGGCCTTCCTGCTTAACCGTCATTCAAGTAATTTCTCAACTTCTCTGAACTTTTCTACGACTCAAATTGTTTGGCTTGTATGAGTAACTATACCTTGTCATTCAACTTCTGTCATTTAACACTTAGCTCCAATTTCAGCACATCAACCTACGACTAACACCTATGGATCTGTAGATCATCCTACGGCTCGTAGGTCAAGTTTTAAAACACAAAAAAATCCATGCTGCTGCAATATTTCAGTGCCAACTTCTCCAAAGCCTATTTCCAGCAAAATCCAAGAAAAATACCATCACGTCTACTAACAAAATTCTTAAAACGTATGCAAAACTCTAAGTTTAATGCATCAAAACTACCGTAAATTCGTGCTACATCATGATCTTCGAATTCTTAATGTCCCTCTTCCAGAACTTGATAACTCACCAAATCTGAATCTCCAATTATAAGAAACTCTTGAATATTCATATCAATAGACATATTTAAACCAAGGATGCAAGCTTCATAATCAGCCACATTGTTTGGGCAACAAAATCATAGTTTAGCTTTCATATGATAATGTTGGCCAGATTCTGATACTAGGACCTCTCCAATCCATTTCCTTGGTGATTCACTACTCCGTCAAAGAACACCCTCCAACCAGGGTATGCCTTGAAGTTGTCTTCTCCTACAAATTATACTTATTCACCAGAGAAGTATGTTTTGAGCGATTCATAATCCGCATCGACTAGATTTTCTGTGAGATGATCAGCTAAGGCTTGTGGCTTTATCGCTTTATGAGTCACATGCACAATATCAAATTCACTCAAAAGCATCTTCCATTTGGAAAAAATTTCGATTAGCATAACCTTCTAGAAAATATACTTCAATTGATCTATCTCGTAAATGATGTATAAGTGTACGAAGACAAATAACGTTTCAACTTTTGAGAAATCCACATTAAAGCGCGACATGTCTTCTCCAAAAGAGTATAACGAGCCTCATATAAAGTGAACTGCTTGCTCAAGTAGTATATCGGTCGCACCTTTCCAGTTACATCATGTTGACCTAGCACGCATCTGAACGTATTACGTGAGAGAGATAAGTATAAAAACAATAGACTCCCTTCCCAGGGAGGAACCAACAATTCTGGACTGGACAAATTGCTTTTGATAGAATCGCAAGCAGTTTGACATTCTTTATTTTATTTTGTTAGTGTGTCTCTTTTCAACAACTTAAAGATAAGCTTGAAGATCACCGTGGATTGAGCTATGAAGCGACTGATGAAGTTTAATATTCCCAAGACACTCATCACCTTTTTGGGTCTACGGGGTAGGTAATTGTTGAATCGCCTTGATCTTAGAGGGGTCGAGCTCAATTCCCTTTCAACTGACTATAAATCCCAATGATTTGCAGGCTGGCACTCTAAAATCATATATAGCGGGATTTAATTTCAAGTTATACTGGTGCAGGCAATCAAAGAACATCTTCAAATGATTCAAGTAATCTGAACTCTCGTGGGACTTGATAATTAAATCATCCAAATATACCTCTATCTTCTTGTGAATCATATCTTGAAAGATGGATGTCATAGCTCTCATGTAGGTACACCCAGCATTCTTGAAGACAAAGGGAATGAAACGATACTGATACACACCCAAGGTGTGATTAAAGGTGTCTTTTCCACATCTTCTTCATCCATTAGAATCTTGTTATAACCTGCAAAAAAATCCACGAACAACTACATCTCATGCTTGGAACACTTATAAATGAGAATGTGAATATTCAGCATTGGATAACTGAGAATGTGAATATTCAGCATTGGAAAGTTATCCTTAGGGCTACCTTTGTTGAGACTTTATTATCAACACAAATCTTGATCTTTCCATCCTTTTTGGTCACCAAAACAATGTTGGGCAGCAAAGATGGATATTGTGTCACTTCAATGACTTTGGATTGAATTTGCTTGGTAATTTTTTCCTTGATCCTCAATTTTTGCTTAAACTTTTGAGTTTTCTATTTTACTGGATTGAAATCTAGATTGATTGGTAACTTATGAGAAACAATATTTGTACTCAACCCTGGCATGTCATCATAAGACCAAGCAAATATATCAATGTACTCTCTAAGTAATATGATAAGCTCCCTTCTTTGAACTTCCATCAAATGGACACTGATTCTCACTTCTTTTACACGTTTCTCATCTCCTAAATTCACGACCTTAGTTTTCTCTAAATTTGGCCTATATTGATTCTCAACTTATCTCAATTGCTTGAAAAGATGTTCGGGTATTTTGATCTCCTCAGCATAGAGGTATAACTGATTTTTAACCTACCTCATTATTTTCATTCAACTCATTGCATGACATGATGTTGGCGGGTTTAAAATTATTTTTACTGAAATCATAAAGAAATACAGCTAGATATTAAAAATATAGTCATATAAGTAAATAGTAATAAAAAATTATTATAAAATAGCCTTTCATTTAAATAAAAAAGAGTACAAACTTTGTCCATGACCATGGGTCAATCTGCCTTTTTTCAAACATCACGATGAAAGTTAAAACCTAATTAGACAAAAACTTCATAAAATATGGGTCTCAGGCCTCATCCGGACTACCACTGATTTTAAAGCAATTAGGAAAATATGAAACTTCTACCAAGATGAGAGGGAACCAAGAGTGGTGTAGATGTCCAATTAAGCAATTGATCCTCCGGTTTAGTATCGCGAATGCCTGATGTATTGATCACTTCCTCAAAAATGGCATCAACATCTTTAAAAAGATTCCTAACTCCTTCCTCAAGACTGCCATCAATGACATATTCCCACACCATAAAGGACTGTTACAAGTAAGGTAATGGTTTAGCTAGTGCCCAATTAACCTTCTTGTTCATCATTTCTTCATCATCATCTTCCATTGGAGCATATCCCAAACTAAATTTGTCTCTTTTGTGGGAATATGAATAGGTTCAATGATACCTTGTGAATACCTTCCCAATATAAAACATGGATGATATTGGATATCATCTTGTAAGCAGAAGACATAGGAGATTGTAGAGCTAAATCATCACCAGTGGAATTCATTATCTCCACTGTGTAAAAGTCAGAACCTCTAGAAACATCATCAACATTGGTGCGTACCCAGTATAATGGATTCCTTCAGCATAAATGACTAGTTCATGATCATTCCATAAAAAAATTATCAGTTGGTGGAGGGTAGAGGAACATAACCCAACCATATGATCCATGGTATTTCCAACAACAGGTTGTAACTAGTAGTGATATCCATTACTTGTAACTCAAAATTAAATTCCACGGGAACCACGAGGATACCCAAATTTCCCTCTCTTAATGTGTCTCTTTGGCCCCCCATCGAAATCCCTCACATTAACTTGGTTATGATGAACCTTTCTCATATAAAAATTCGATTTTTGAGAGTGGATAATGGAAATATATTTAGACAAAACCCGTCATTAATCAAGAAACAATTCATAATTTTGTCTCGACATATGATAGTGACGTGTAGAGCTCTGTTGTGTATCACACATTCAAAAGGAAACATTTTATAACTAAAACAGATACGGTATCTTTAAATGACTCAGCTCAGCTTAACTACAAGATTATCACTATTTGTACCCATGGGTACGTAAGTATCATCAAAAGCTTTTTTCAAAGTCTGCTTTTGTTGGTCCGAGTTCATCAACAAGTCCAATATAGAGATTTGACCCGACATCATCTGTATATTCTTTATAATAGAATTCTTCTTTGGTTGCATTCCTACCAAAATTCTCCAGCCTCGGCTTCGCTAATCGGCCTATTTTGTTGGTCTCTTTTGTGTCATCCTTGAGCCAACTCTTTTGGTGTGTAACATCTACCAGAACTGGTCATGCCTTGAGTGGTAGTGCTACGACCCAGGGGTACCCCCTAGATGTAACATGGCGTATAGAACCCCAAAGGACTACATACAAACTAGTTAGCTCTCATAACATAAGAAATTGAACAATAAGAGTAAAACAATAGTCCAAGTCCAAATAATTTTATAAAAGTAAAGCGGAAGTCGTAAACACTTGTCTCATCATAGCCATCTAATACAATAGAATGAAATTGGGCCTAGACCTTACATCATGTCCAAAATAGAAATACATGAAAGAAACTAAAACAATAACTCCATCCTCAAAGTATGAGGAATCACCAAAGATCGGGAAATCACGAACTCAACTACTAGCCACGAGACTCGGAAACCTGTCTGTCGGACCCTACATTTGGGAAAAATGTAGGTAAGAGTATGCATTGGTACAAAATAATGTACCAAGTATGATAGCCATGAATAAATCATTTAAAGCATGCTAAAAGGGACATTTCATGACATGCAATTGACCAAGTTAAACATGATATAAAAGAGTTATAAAACATAAGTTATAAAATCATGGTCAATGCAAGCTAACTTCATCTTTAAAACCTTTGAACTCATGTGAGATACTTCTTGAAGTAACCTTAGTTCATTATTACTTGTGGGGAAATATCCTTAACTAACATAGAGACCATGTAAGCTATAACAAGATCCCCCGGTGTCTCCCACATTGAAAAGGGTTGTTCTACTTGCCTAAGGTAAAACCTCAAACTTCTAGGTTAAGTGGATCCACTAGCTAATCAACCTATGGGGGCACACAATTAAGGGATAAGAATATTGCTACTAGATACCCAACCTCTACTACGAGAGAGCCTCCATTTCATGAGATTACTTTGGAAATCCGGCCTCTACTACGGGAGAGCTTCCATCTCATTATCAATATTTAGTCAGTTCTAAGCATAAATTCCCACAGAATAGTCACTTCTTACTTGACTTCATTACTCACGAAAAGCTACCCTTAGACAACCAATCCAAGCTAGTTCATTAGGATAGCTCTTACTCTTTATTCATTTAGGTGATAAAGCTTTTCGACCTAAGAAGCCTTTCTATGTGAGAAAACCTTTCACATCATGCTAGTTATGTATTTATGAGAATGTCCTTTCAACAACATAACAACAACATCATCATTGGTACTTTACTCTCACAGCACCCTTAAAACATTTGCATAAATCTCATAAAAAATGCATAAGCCCATAATTTACCTCTTGAGGTCAAAACCCATTTTCAATCATAAACTCATAGAAAACATGGGCTAGATATGGATTTCATCATAAATACATGTAAAGCCTGCAATACATGCTTAATTTTATAAAACTCTTCCTTGAAGATAAAAATCCCACAACATACAGTTCATAACTTGAAAAATTGAGGATTACATGGGTTCATAGGAGAATTCATCATAAAAGCATTGCGATTCATCAATTCATGCATATAAAATCATAATTCAATACTTTAAATCAACAATGATAAGAACCGATGATAATTGAAGAAACCCTAACTTAATTGGGGAATTCTACCTTTAGAAATAGAGAATTTGGGAACTCCATGGATGAAAGGAATCCATGGATGACAACTATCCTACCGTGACTCCAAATGCTAGTCTTCAATGGAGCCTTAGCTTGAAACCCTAGATGAATCCTTCTTCTTCTTCTTCAAGTTTCTAGAGAGAGAACTATTTGGGAGGAGATTTGGTTTTCTTTTGTGAATTTGGAAGAATGAAGTAAATAGGGTGAATTTGGGGGTTAAAAAGGCTTTTATAGGGGTTCTAAACATATCCAAAACGACATAGTATAGGAACTAATTAATTAGGAAAAGACCCAACTGCCTTTGAAAAATAACTAACAGCAGTGACCCACGAGACCCCACCGACACACCGTGGACTGACCGATGGTCCATCCTGCACACTCGTGGTTGGGGGTCAGAGACTTGATTTTTGGGGCATCAAACAACGGACACTGACCACGGACCGTGGTCTCACCTATGATCCGTAGGTCTTGTTGTAGTTCTTGTCCCTCAGACCCTAGCTAGGCAGGCCATCCACAGACCACACCTACGGTCTGTGGTCCGGTCCATGGGTCGTAGGTGGCCGGCTTTGTTTGGCACCTACAATATCTAGAAAGTTGT
The DNA here is from genome assembly GCA_029582245.1 of Solanum etuberosum. NCBI lineage: Eukaryota > Viridiplantae > Streptophyta > Magnoliopsida > Solanales > Solanaceae > Solanum > Solanum etuberosum. The sequence goes on from JAJONR010004172.1 coordinate 18,298, forward strand.
TGTTTGGCCTTTTTGAATACGGGGTGTTACAATATCTCCCCATTGGGACCATTCGTCCTCGAATGAGATTTAAACTAGTTCTAAAAGATTAGAAAAGGAACTAACAACCCAACCTAACAATACAATGCATGATATCTAGGAGGAACTATCAACTCCAAGCTAGGACGTTATCAAAATATCACAAGAGGTGTGAAATCAACTCTAACAGCCCATCATAGATGCAATGCACATATACAAGGAGGAAACATGAAATCCAAGATAAACAAACTCAAATGCATTATAAGGAAGTAGGAACTACATCTAACAACCCAATATGCATGAATTTTAGAAATTTCTCATGTTCAAGGAGGAACTACCTTCTTGTAACACGTCGTAGCGAAAAGAGGAAAGCTTAATAAATTCTAAAAACTTCCAGGTTTCACCCATGAAGGCCAACCACGCCCCATGGTGTGGTCCACACCCCATAGGAGAGCTCCGTTGGTGGACACCCTGGGGACTGTTAGAGGCAGTGAACCACGGCCAGGACCCACGCCCTGTGGATGGGTCCATGGCTCATGGCTAGGGTTCCGTTGGTCATGATCTTGAAAACCAAGTCCCAGACCACCAACCATGGTTCACCAGGACGGACCGTAGGTCCATCCACGGTCCGTCGGTGTGGTCTGGTGGGTGGGCTTGTGGGACGGTTAAGTTAAGGGCTTAAGGGTCTTTTTCTGATTTAATTAGAATTAAGTGGTGTCATTTTGACCAAACATAGACCACCTTTATTAGTATTTTTAACCCCCAAACCCCCCCAATTAACTCATTCTCTCAAATACCAAAAGAAAACCCAAAACTCCGCTCAAAATTCTATCTCTAGAAGTTGGAAGAAGAAGGAAGAAATTGAAACTAGGTCAAGTTTAAGTCTCCAATATTCAAGGTTTTGTGGGCATTGTGACTAAGGTATGATGACTTTTCATCAATGGGATCCTTCCTCCCATGGAGTCCCCTTGAATTCACCTAATTTGATGAAGAATTCCCCAATTCTGGTTAGGGTTTGTTCCAATATTGTGGGCTATGATGATTGTTGATCCAATTGAGTGGATTGTGATTGTTTGTGATAGAATTAGTAGAATTGCATGTCTTTAGAGTGAAATTACATGTACCCATGCCTATTCCATGATTCTAACCTAAAATTGATATAATTGGGCTGATGCCATGAAGAGAAACTTTGTGGGTTTAGGCTTGTCCTTATAGGATTGATGAATTATGACTAGAATTTCTTTAGAATGAATCTTAGATGATGATCATGAGAGGTAGTGCTTTTAGAGTAAAGCTTATGATATGAATTGTTGATAATTGATGTAATGTGAGGAAGGAATACATCCCACAATGAATTGCTAAGCATGATTGTATGAATATGAAAGGTTTTCTCACATGAATTATTCTAGGTTGAAATGATTGCTCACCTAAAATGAATCTAGACTAAAAGACTATCTAATTGATGAGGCTAGAGGCGATTACCCTTGACCTCCCTATGAAAGGATATGAGGTGATTCCCCTATTCCTCAGAATTGAACAAGAGGTGAGTCCCCATGTTGTTACTATGATGAATGGACATGGAGGCGAGTACCCATGATCCTTATGAAATGGTGTGGAGAGCGAATACCCGCATCATATAATGAGATTGTGGAGGCGAGTACCCGCAATCTAAAAGTAAGTAAGGCAAGAGGCGAATACCCATTAGCCTTTGTATGCTAGGAAAAGAGGTGAATCCCCATTGTCTTTAAAAGTAAGTATGAACTATCAGAACTATGATGTATAGAAATGAATAACTTGGATTGTTGCTTGAGATGCCTTCCATGAGGTAAGTTTACTAGAGGCGGATGACCCAAGTCATAACTAAGAATGAGTAAGGTTGGTTGATAAGGATTCCTTTCTTTATTATGATGATGATATATGTGCATTGTTATGCTTATGGTTTATATTGACTAACCATTATGTTATGTTGTTTATGCTAGGTATCAAATTTAGTATATTCTTCTACTAACACATACTTTGCCTACATTCTTATCAAATGTAGCGTCCGGCAATATAGATTCTCAAACCAGTGGCTAGCTTCATTGTTGATCAAGGAAGTGAAGATTTGATGAGTCTTCATTATGTTCGAGGATGCGATCACCACTTTCTTTTATGTCTTACTTTTATGTCTTGGACTATTGTATGGGCTGCGTCCCAAGACTTTATTCATGTTGTTTTAGATTGTTTGAGACTATGGTATTAGACTTCCGCTCATTTTATAAAAAACTTTGATTGTGTTGAAATGTTTTAAATTTTCGCACCACTTTCTATTACTTTATGTTATGATATGCTAGGTGGCTTGTATGAGGCCTCTCGGTGTCTTGTATGCCTTGTTACATCTAGGGGGTACCCCTGGGTCGTGACAAACTTGGTAATCAGAGCACAAGGTTTAGAATGGTGTTAGGATGTCTCAAACTATGTCAAGTAGAGTCTTGTTCATAAGTGTGAAGCGCGCCACATTTATGAATGAGAGGCTACTAGATGTTTAGGAAACTTTACTTCTTCATTCCTTTAAAGTCGTGCCATGGAGTTTAACTCTATAAAGTTTTTCTCCTAATCCTTACCCGATGGTTTTCAGGATATGACTACTAGAAGGACTAATGCTAGAAGGACTGCGGGAGACAATGTGGGACAATAAGTTCCACCCCAAGCTCCTCCTCAAACTCCGATTGATCCTTTGGCTGACAATGTGAAAAATGTGGAGTTTAGGATGGCTTTTCAAGTGTTGGCTCAAGCCGTGATGGCACAAGACAATAGAGAGGTGATAGCTCCGGTGAACCCAAATATGGGTACGACAACGGCAAGAGTGAGGGACTTTACAAGGATGAACCCTCTCGAATTTCATGGCTCCAAAATGGAGGAAGATCCTCAAGAGTTTATCAACGAGGTATACAAGACACTTGCTATTATGGAAGTGACTCCAGTAGAGAAGGTGGAATTGGCCGCTTACCAACTCAAAAGGGTTGCTCGGATTTGGTTCAATCAATGTAAAGAGGCAATGCCGGAGGAAGCGGGTCTTATAGAATGGGAAAGCTTCAAAAGTGGTTTTCTTTATCGATTTTCCCTCTTGAGATGAGAGAAGCCAAGGTGCTAGAGTTCATTAACCTTAGGCAAGGAAATATGAGCGTGAGAGAGTATGCATTGAGGTTCACTCTGTTGTCCAAGTATGCCCCCTCTATTGTAGTAGATCGTAGGACTAAGATGAGTAAGTTTGTGTCGCGAGTGTCCGACATGGTAGTCAAAGAATGCGCACCACTATGCTTGTGCATGACATGGACATTTCTTTCCTTACGGTGCATGCCCAACAAATTTAGGAAGAAAAGCTCAAGGAAAGATCTAGAGAGGCAAAGAGAGCAAGAGTGGATGATAGTAACGATTCACATTCTAGGTCTGGTGGATGGGGTCGTTCAAGGTTTCGACAAAAGTTCTCCGGACAAGGTTCTTCAAATGCTCCTCCAAGGTCTAACAATGAAAGGGTGTCTAACCCTAAACCTCAAGGAGATGGTAGTAAGTCCTAGATACCTACTTGTGCTAAGTGTGGAAGAAATCCTGAGGGTAAGTGTCTAGTGGGTTCTAATACTTGCTTCGGGTGTGGTAAGACGGATCACAAGATCAGAGATTATCCTTCGGTTGTTAAGAAGGATGGAGATAATTGTCATAGGGCTCAACCGTACCCTTCATCCGGTCCAAGTGGTTTGGGTGCAAGTGCTCCTAAGAAAAACCGCTTTTATGCTCTTCAGACTAGAGGTGATCAAGAGAGTTCTCTGGATGTGGTGACCGGTATGTTAAATATTTTCCAAATAGATGTATATGCGTTACTTGATCCTGGTGCTACTTTGTCTTTTGTGACACCTTATGTGGCCATGAGGTTTGATGTTCTCCCCGATATGTTATTAAAACCTTTTACTGTCTCTACTCCTGTTGGTGATTCTGTGTTGGCTGAAAGGGTATATAGAAAGTGTCCCGTTTCCTTATCCCATGGAGTTACTCTTATTGACCTGGTAGAGCTTGATAAGTTAGACTTTGTTGTCATAATTGGGATGGATTGGTTGCATTCATGTTATTCTTTTATAGATTGTAGGACTCGGGTAGTCAAATTTGAATTCCCAAATGAGCCTATCCTAGAGTGGAAGGGGGGAAATTCTATGCCTAGAGGTCAATTTGTTTCTTACCTTAAAGCTAGGAAAATGATTTCCAAGGGTTGTATGTATCATATAGTGAGGGTGAGGAATGTGGATTCCGAAGTCCCTAGTCTGGAGTCAGTCCCCATTGTTAATGAGTTTACGGAAGTATTTCCTGATGATTTGCCTGGTATTCCTCCCGAAAGGGAAATAGACTTCGGTATTGACCTTCTCCTGGATACACAACCTATCTCTATTCCTCCTTATAGAATGGCTACGACGGAACTTAAAGAGTTGAAAGAACAATTGAAGGATCTATTGGATAAAGGTTTCATTAGACCGAGTATCTCGCCATAGGGTGCTCCAGTTTTATTTGTTAGGAAGAAGGATGGTTCCCTTCGTATGTGGATCGACTATCGTCAGGTTAACAAGGTGACCATTAAGAATAAATATCCTCTTCTAAGGATAGATGACTTATTTGATCAACTTCAAGGGGCAAGTTATTTCTCTAAGATTTATCTTCGATCGGGTTATCACCAACTGAAGGTGAGAGAAAATGATATTCCGAAGACGACCTTTAGAACGTGATATGGTCATTATAAGTTCTTGGTGATGTCCTTTGGTTTGACTTATGCTCCGGCGGCGTTTATGGACTTGCTTAATAGAGTGTTTAGGCAATACCTAGACATGTTTGTGATTGTGTTTATCGATGATATTTTGATCTATTCAAGAAGTGAGAATAAGCATATTCGTCATTTGAGGATCGTATTGCAAATCCTCAAGGACCAACAATTTTTTGCAAAGTTTAGGAAATGTGAATTCTGGTTAAGGTCCGTAGCTTTCCTTGGTCATATTGTGTCAAGCAAGGGTATTGAGGTAGATCCTAAGAAGACGGATGCGGTCAAGAGTTGGCCTAGACCTCTAACTCCTTCGGATCTTAGAAGCTTTTTAGGTTTGAACAGTTATTATAGAAAATTTATTGAGGGGTTTTCCTCCATTGCTTCTCTATTGATGGCTTTGACTGAAAAGAATGCTAAGTTCATATGGTCGGAAGCGTGTGAGAAAAGTTTCCAAGATTTGAAAGATAGACTTACTTCCGCTCTAGTGTTGACCTTACGGGAAGGGACGGATGGTTTTATGGTGTATCGTGATGCCTCAAGAATTGGGCTAGGGTGTGTTCTAATGCAACATGGGAAAGTTATTCCCTATGCCTCACGACAACTTAAAGTACATGAGAAGAATTATCCTACTCACAACCTTGAGTTAGTGGCGGTCATATTTGCTCTAAAGATTTGGAGACATTAATCGTACGGAGTTCATGTTGATGTGTTTACAGACCACAAAAGTTTCCAATATGTGTTTAATCAAAAGGATTTGAATCTTTGCTAAAGAAGGTGGCTCGAGTTATTGAAAGATTATGGCATGAGTGTTCTTTATCACCCCGGCAAAGCTAATGTGGTGGCGGATGCCCTTAGTCGGTTATCTATGGGTAGTGTGGCTCATATTGATAAATAAAAGAAAGAGTTGGTTCGAGATGTGGATAGATTGGATTGATTAGGTGTTAGACAAGTGGACTCCACCAAGGGTGCTGTTACGGTTCACAATAGTTTCGAATCATCTCTTGTAGCCGATGTGAAGGCTAAACAGGGTCTTGATCCAATTTTGGTAGAGTTGAAAGAGGCAATACTTAAGAAATTCGTAGAGGCTTTCTCCTAAAGGGAGATGGGGTACATAGATACCAAGGTTGTTTATGTGTCCCAAACATATATGGTTTGAGGGAATAGATCGTGAATGAAGCTCATGGTTCGTAGTATTCCATTCTCTCGGGAGCCACCAAGATTTACCGTGATTTACGAGAAGTCTATTGGTGGAACGGAATGAAGAAAGATATTGTGGGGTTTGTGGCTAAATGCCCAAATTGCCAACAAGTTAAGGTTGAGCATCAGAAACTGGGAGATTTATCCCAAGATATTAACATTCCTACTTGGAAATGGTAAGATGTGAATATGGACTTTATAGTGGGATTACCGCTTACCCGGCACCAATACGATTCGATTTGGGTCATAGTAGACCAAATGACAAAATCGGCTCATTTTCTTCCCATCAAGGTTTCCTATTCGGCGGAGGACTATGCCAAGTTATATTTGAGGGAGATGGTGAGATTGCATGGTATGCCATAGTCCATTATCTTTGATAGAGGTACTCAGTTTACTTCTCAGTTGTGGAAGTTGTTCCATAAGGGTCTTGGCACCAAGGTCAAGCTTAGAACAAATTTTCACCCACAAACCGATGGGCAAGCAGAGCGAACGATCCAAATTTTAGAAGATATGTTGAGAGCATGTGTCATCGATTTCAAAGGAAGTTGGGATGATCACTTGCCATTGATAGAGTTTGCTTATAATAATAGCTACCATTCTAGTATTGGTATGGCCCCTTTGAAGCTCTTTATGGTAGGAGGTGTAGATCCCCTATTGGATGGTTTGAAGTGGGTGAAGTTGCCTTGATCAGAGCCGAACTAGTTCATGAGGTTATTGAGAAAGTTCAACTCATTAGAGAGAGGTTGAGAACCGCCCAAAGTCGACAAAAGTCATACGCCGATGTTAGAAGGCGGGATCTAGAATTTGATGTGCATGATTGGGTTTACTTGAAAATCTCACCCATGAAGGGTGTAATGAGGTTTGGCTAGAAAGGTAAGCTTAGTCCCCGTTTCGTAGGCCCATATGAAATCTTGAGGTGTGTTGGTAAGGTTGCTTGTGAGTTAGATTTGCCAAATGAATTGGCAACCGAGCATCCCATTTTCCATATCTCTAAGCTTAAGAAGTATGTTGGTGATCCGACATCCATAGTTTCCCTAGAATATTTTGGAGGTGATGAGAGCCTTTCATATGAGGAAGTTTTGGTTAAGATTTTTGACTGGCAAGTTAAGAAATTCAGAAACAAAGAAATACCTTCCGTGAAGGCTTTGTGGAGGAATCAACTAGTTGAGAGTGCTACTTGGGAGGCCGAGGCCGATATGAAGTCCCGCTAACCTTATTTTTTTTCCTTCTACTCCTATTCTAGCTTGAGGTAATGAATTTCCTCTTGGTTTGCCTTATGATTTAAAGTCATGTGTGTTTTATGTGTTTCCATAATTTTCTTATGATTATGCATGTCCATGAATTGCTTAAGTCTTGAAAGAAATGACTTATGTGAATTATTTTCCTCATATTATTGTGCATTTAGTATGAGTTGCCTATAGACTTCATGAGATGAATTGTTGAACATGCCTTGACTTGGAGTTGATATTTTCTCCTTGAGTATGTGCTTTGAGTGTTGATTGCATATAGGCTCCATGAGATTGTTTTGAGCATGCTTTTGAGTTTGGAGATGATAATTCCTCCTTAATTGTAAGAAATCTGAAAACTTCATGCATATTGGGTTGCTAGATGTAGTTCCTAATTCCTTATGGTGCATTGAGTATGTTTGGTTGGAGTTGATGTTTCCTCCTTAGTTGTGTGAATTTAGATGAATTGCATGTATGATGGGCTGCTAGTCTTGAGTCTTTTCGTTTAGAAACGTGCTTAGAATCTCATTCGAGGATGAATGTTCCCAAGGGGGAGATATTGTAACACCCCGTAGCCGAAAGAGGAAAGCTTAACAAATTCTCAGAACTTCCAGGTGTTACCCACGAGGGCGAACCACGCCCTGTGGTGTGGTCCACGCCCCGTAGGGGAGCCCTGTTGGTGGACACCCTGGGGACTGTCAGAGGCAGTGAACCACGGTCAGGACCCACGCCCCGTGGATGGGTCCACGGCTCGTGGCTAGGGGTCCGTAGGTCAAGATCCTAAAAACCAAGTCCCAGACCACCAACCATGGTTCACCAGGATGGACCAATCCGTCGGTGTGGTCTCGTGGGTGGGATTGTGGGACGGTTAAGTTTAGGGCTTAAGGGTAGTTTCCGAATTTAATTAGAATTAAGTGGTGTCGTTTCGACTAAACTTAGACCACCTATATAAGTATTTTAACCCCAAAACCCCCTCAATAAACTCATTCTATCAAATCCCAAAAGAAAACCAAAAAATCCTCTGAAAAATTCTCTCTCTAGAAGTTTGAAGAAGAAGGAGGAAATTGAAGCAAGGTCAAGTTCAAGTCTCCAATCTTCAAGGTTTTGTGGGCACTGTGACTAAGGTATGATGGCTTTTCATCCATGGGATCCTTCCTCCCATGGAGTCCCCTAGAATTCCCCGAATTGGATGAAGAATTCCCCAATTCTAGTTAGGGTTTTTTCCAATATTGTGGGCTATGATGGTTTTTGATCCAATGGAGTGGATTGTGATTGTTTGTGATAGAATTAGTAGAATTTCATGTTTTTAGAGTGAAATTACATGTACCCATGCCTATTCCATGATTCTAACCTAGATTTGATATAATTGGGTTGTTGCCATGAAGGGAAACTTTGTAGATTTAGGCTTGACCTTATAGGATTGATGAATTATGACTAGAATTGCTTTAGAATGAAGCTTAGATGATGATCATGAGATGTAGTGCTTTGAGAGTAAAGCTTATGATATGAATTTTTGGTAATTGATTTAATGTGAAGAAGGCATACATCCCACAATGAATTGCTAAGCATGATTGTATGAATGTGAAAGGTTTTCTCACATGAATGATTCTAGGTTGAAATGATTGCTCACCTAAAATGAATCTAGACTAAAAGACTATGTAACTGATGAGGCTAGAGGCGATTACCCTTGACCTCCCTATGAAAGGATATGAGGCGATTCCCCTATTCCTTAGAATTGAACAAGAGATGAGTCCCCACGTTCTTACTATGATGAATGGACATGGAGGTGAGTACCCATGATCCTTATGAAATGGTGTGGAGGTGAGTACCCGCATCATATGATGAGATTGTGGAGGCGAGTATCCGCAATCTAAAAGTAAGTAAGGTAAGAGGCGAATATCAATTAGCCTTTGTATGCTAGGAAAACAGGCGAATCCCCATTGTCTTTAAAAGTAAGTATGAACTATGATGTAAATAAATGAATAGCTTGAATAGGTGCTTGAGATGCCTTCCATGAGGTAAGTTGACTAGAGGTGGATGACCCAAGTCATGACTAAGAATGAGTAAGGTTGCTTGATAAGTATTCCTTTCTTTATTATGATGATGATATATGTGAATGGTTTTGCTTATGGTTTATATTGACTAACCATTATGTTATGTTGTTTATGCTAGCTATCATATTTAATACATTCTTGTACTAACGCATACTTTGCCTATATTCTTATTAAATGTAGGGTCCGGTGATATAGAATCTCACACTCGTGGCTAGCTTCATTGTTGATCAAAGAAGTGAAGATTTTGTGAGTCCTCATTGTGTTCGAGGATGTGATCACCACTTTCTTTTATGTATTTATTTTATGTCTTGGACTATTGTATGGGCTGCGTCCCCAGACTTTATTCATGTTGTTTTAGATGGTTTGAGACTATGGTATTAGACTTCCGCTCGTTTTATAAAAGACTTTGATTGTGTTGAAATGTTTTAAATTTTTGCACCATTTTGAATTACTTAATGTTATTATATGCTAGGTGGCTTGTATGAGCCTCTCGGGGTCTTGTAACCCTTGTTTCATCTAGGGGGTACCCTTGGATCGCGACACTTCTCCAAGCTAAAAACATGATCAATACAATCTCATGGAGCAGATATGCAATTCACTCTCAAACAGGATAGCTAAAGCATGTTCATCAATTCATCTCATGAAGTCTATAGGCAACTCACACTCAATGCACAACAACATGAGGAAAATCAAGCATGTAAACTCATCTTCTTTCAAAACACAAGTTTTCATGAACATGAATAATATAATGAAATCATGGAAACACATAAAAATACATGACTCCAACACAAAGGTCAACCCAAGAGGAAACTCATTACCTCAAGCTAGAGTAGGAGTAAAAGGAAAAAGATGAGGATATTGGGACATCATATCGGCCTCGATCTCCCAAGTAGCACCCTCAACTAACTGATTCCTCCACAATACTTTCATGGAAGCTACTTTTTTTGTTTCTCAACTTCTTGACTTGTCGGTCTAAAATCTCAACCGGAACTTCCTCTTAAGAAAGACTCTCATTAACTCCCAACCCTTTTAAGGAAACTATGGATGTCGGATCACAAACACATTTCTTCAACATAGAGACATGGAAAACCAGATGCACCGATGCCAACTCATTTGGCAAATCTAACTCATAAGCAACCGTACCAACACGCCTAAAAATCTGATATGGGCCTACATATCGGGGACTAAGCTTTCCTTTCTTACCAAACCTCATTACACCCTTCATGGTTGAGATTTTCAAGTAAACCCAATCATGAACATCAAACTCAAGATCCCTTCTTCTCACATCGGCATATAACTTTTGCCGACTTTGAGCCAATTTCAACCTCTCTCTAATAAGTCTAAGTTTTTCTATGGCCTCATGTACCAATTCGGGACCTATTAGGGCAACTTCACCCATCCCAAACCAACCGATAGAAGACCTACACCTCCTACCATAAAAAGCCTCAAATGGAGCCATATCAATACTCGAGTGATAGCTATTATTATAGGAAAACTCAATCAATGGCAAATGGTCATCCCAATTACCCTTAAAATCAATCACACAAGCTCTTAAAATATCTTCCAAAGTTTTGATAGTAAGCTCCGCTTGCCCATCAGTTTGGGGGTGAAAGGCCGTGATAAGGTTTACATGAGTTCCAAGACCCTTGTGGAATGACTTCCAAAACTGAGAAGTGAATTGAGTACCACGATCGAAAAAAATTGATAAAGGCACTCCATGCAACCTTACCATTTTTCTCAAGTCTAAATTGACATAGTCCTCAGCCGAATAAGAAACCTTTATGGGAAGGAAATGAGCTGATTTCATCATCCGATCTACTATTACCCAAATCGATTCATGTTGTCGTTTGGTGCGAGGAAAACCAACAATAAAGTCCATATTCACATCTTCCCATTTCCAAGTAGGGATACTAATATCTTGGGACAAACCTCCCGGTTTCTGATGCTCAACCTTCACTTGTTGGCCATTTGGACACTTAGCCACAAATCCCACAATTTCCTTCTTCATCCCATTCCACCAATAGACTTCCCGCAAATCACGGTACATCTTGGTGGCTCCCGGGTCAATAGAATACCGTGAACTATGGGCTTCTGCCAAGATCTGTTCCCTCAAATCATCAACATTTGGAACACACAAACGACCTTGGTATCTAAGTACACCATCTCCCTCTGGGAGAAAGCCTCAACGGATTTCTTAAGTACTGCCTCTTTCAATTCTACCAAAATTGGATCAAGACCTTGCTTGGCTTTCACATCCGCCACAAAAGATGATTCGGAACCATTGTGAACCATAACACCACCTTTGGTTGATTCCACTAGTTGAACACCTAACCGAGCCAATCTATGAACATCTCGAACCAACTCTTTCTTTTGTTCTTCAATATGAGAAACACTACCTATAGATAACCGACTAAGAGCATCCGCTACGAAATTAGCTTTAACGGGGTGATAAAGAACACTCATGTCGTAATCTTTTAGTATCTCAATCCATCTTCTTTGGCGATGATTTAGATCTTTTTGATTGAACACATATTCCAAACTCTTGTGGTCGGTAAAAACATCAACATGAACCCCATACAAATAATACCTCAAAATCTTTAAGGTAAAAACAACCGCTGCTAACTCAAGGTCATAGGTAGGATAATTTTTTTCATGAACTTTAAGTTTCCTTGAGGCATAGGAAATCACTTTCCCATTTTACATAAGCACACACCCTAACCCAATTCTTGAAGCATCACAATAAACTGCAAAACCATTCATCCCTTACGGTAAGGTAAACACCGGAGAGGAAGTAAGTCTATCTTTCAACTCTTGAAAACTCTTTTCACACCCTTTGGCCCATATGAATTTAGCCTTCTTTTGAGTCAAAGCAGCCCAAGGAGAGGCAATTGAAGAAAATCCCTCAACAAACCTTCTATAGTAACCGGCCAGACCCAAGAAACTTCTAATATCCAAAGGAGTTAGAGGTTTAGGCCAACTCTTGACCACATCCGTCATCTTAGGATCTACCTCAATACCCTTAGTTGAGACAATATGACCAAGTAAAGCTACGGACCTTAAAAAAAATTCACATTTGCTAAACTTTGCAAAGAGTTGTTGGTCCTTAAGAATTTGCAACACGATCCTCAAATGATCAATATGCTCATCGTCACTCCTTGAGTAGATCAAAATATCATCAATGAACACAATCACAAATATGTCAAGGTATTGTCTAAACACCATATTCATCAAATCTATAAACGTCGCCGGAGCATTAGTCAACCCAAACGACATTACCAAAACTCATAATAACCATACCGAGTTTGGAAAGCCGTCTTTGGAATGTCATCTTCCCTCACCCTCAATTTGTGATAACCCGATCGAAGATTAATCTTAGAGAAGTAACTTGCTCTTTGAAGTTTGTCAAATAAATCATGTATCCTTGGAAGAGGATACTTATTCTTAATAGTCACCTTGTTCAACTGACGATAGTCAATACATATACGAAGAGAACCATCCTTCTTTCTAACGAACAAAACTGGAGCACCCCATGGAGAGATACTCGATGGGATGAAACCCTTATCCAACAGATCCTTCAATTGTTCTTTCAACTCCTTAAGTTCTGTCGGAGCCATATGGTAAGGAGGAATAGAAATAGTTTGCATATTTGGGAGAAGGTCAATTCCGAAGTCTATTTCCCGCTCGTGAGGAATACAGGGTAAGTCATCTGGGAACACTTCCAGAAACTCATTTACAACAGGGACCGACTCAAGAGAAGGGGTTTCAGAATCTACACCCCTCACCCTAACTAGATGGTAAATGCTACCCTTAGAAATCAACTTTCTAGATTTAAGACAAGAGACAAATTGACCCTTAGGCATAGATTTTCCTCCCTTCTACTCTAGGACTGGCTCATTTGGAAACTGAAACTTGACTACACCAGTTCTAGAATTAATAGAAGCCTAACAAGAGTGTAGCCAATCCATACCCATAATAACATCAAAATCTAATATATCAAGCTCTACCAAGTCAACAAGAGTAACTCTATGGGATAAGGAAACAGGACACTTTCTATAGACCCTCTTAGCCACAATGGAATCACCGACAGGAGTAGAAACAGAAAGAGGTTCTAACAACACATCAGGGAGCACATCAAATCTCATTGCCACATATGGAGTCACAAAAGACAAAGTAGCACCGGGATCAAGCAAAGCATATACATCTAGTTGAAAAACATTCAACGTACCTGTAAGCATATCGGGAGAACTCTCTCACTCCCCACGAGTCTGAAGTGCATAGAAACAGTTTTGCTTAGGAGCATTGGAACCTGAACCACTAGGAGTAGCTTGCTTGCCCTCTCTCTCTTTAGCTGCAAGCATAGGGCAATCCCTCATTTTGTGAACACTTTTACCACATCCGAAACAACCAATCGTGCCGGCTAGGCACTTACCATCGTGCTTCCTTCCACACTTAGTACAAGTAGACCTAGACAATGAAGATCCACTGCCATTGCCTCCTTGAGGCTTAAGGTTAGAAACCCTATATTGGTTGAACTTTGGAGGAGAATTAGAGGAATTTCGGCCAAAAAATCTTTGTCGGAATATAGGACGACCTTGTCCATCGGACCTTTCATGAGAGAAAGTACCATCACCGGTCTTATTCCTCTTTACCTCTCTAGACTTTTCCTTATTTTTTTCCTCCTAAAATCTTTGTGCATGTACCATGAGATGAGAGATGTCCATATCATGAATGAGCATAGCGGTTCGGCACTCTTTAACCACCATTTCGGACACCCAAGAAATGAACTTACTCATTCTAGCCCTTGAATCCGCAACAGTTGTTGGAGCATATTTCAATAATTGAGTGAACTTTAGAGCATACTACCTCACACTCATAGTCCCTTGCCGGAGGTTAATGAATTCAATCACCTTGGCTTCCCTCGTCTCTAAGGGAAAGAACCTATCAAGAAATGCGGCTTTGAACTTCTCCCAATCAAGAGGACCCCCATCTTTCGGTCTCCCTATTTTCCATTGATTATACCATATTTGAGACACTCATTTGAGTTGATAAGCGGCCAACTCTACTTTTTCTACTGGCATAACTCCCATGATCATCAAAACTTTATAGACCTCATCGATAAACTCTTGAGGATCTTCCTCAACTTTAGAACCATGAAACTTCGGAGGGTTCATTTTTGTAAAGTCCCTCACTCTTGAAGCCTCTGTAACCGCATTTGGGTTCACAGGAACCGCAACCTCCCTATTTTCTTGGGTCGTCACCGCTTGAGCCAACACTTGAAAAACAGCCCTAAACTCCGCATTCGACACTTGTTCGGCCAAAGGATCGATCGAAACTTGAGGATCTCAGGGAAGAGCTTGTTGTTCCTTATTCTCCCTCACATTCTTTCTATCATAAGCTCTTCGGGTAGCCATATCCTGAAGAACATAGGATAATTATTAGGAGAGATACTTTATAGAGTTAAACTATATCGCACGACTTAAGAGTAATGAAAGAAGTGGAGTTTCCTAATCATCTTGTAGCCTCTCATTCATAAATGTGGCGCGCTTCACACTCATGAACAAGAATCTGCTAGATGTGGCTTATGAGACAACCTAGGACCATTCTAAACATTGTCCTCTAATTACAAAGTTTGTCACGACCCAGGGGTACCCCTAGATGTAACATGGCGTATAGAACCCCGAACGACTCCATACAAGCCAATTAGCTCTCATAACATAAGAAATAGAAAAATAAGAGTAAAACAATAGTCCAAGTCAAAATCATTTTATAAAAGTAAAGCGGAAGTCTAAAACACTTGTCCCATCATAGCCATCTAATACAATAGAATGAAATTGGACCTAGCCCATACATCATGTCCCAAAGAGAAATACATAAAAGAAACTAAAACAATAACTCCGTCCTCGAAGCATGAGGACTCACTAAAGCTTAAGAAATCACGAACTCAACTACTAGCCACGAGACTCGGAAACTTATTTGTCAGACCCACCATTTGGAAAAAATGTAGGCAAGAGTATGCATTAGTACAAAACAATGTACCAAGTATGATAGCCATGCACAAAACATTTAAAACATGCTAAAAGGAAAATTTCATTTCATGACATGCAATTGACCAAGCTAAACATGATATAAAAGATCATAAAACAAACGTCATAAAGTCATGGTTAATGCAATCTAACTTCATCTTTAAATCCTTTGAACTCATGTGATATACTTCTTGAAGTAACCTTAGTTCATTATTACTTGTGCGGAAATAGTCTTAACCGACATAGAGACCATGTGAGCTATAACATGATCCCCCGGTGTCTCCCACACCAAAAAAGGTTGTTCTACTTGACTAAGGTAAACCTCAAACTTCTAGCTTAAGTGGATCCACTAGCTAATTAACCTATGCGGGAACATAGTTAAGGGATAAGGAGATTGCTACAAGAAACCCGGCCTCTACTACGGGAGAGCCTCCATCTCATGAGATTACTTTGGAAGCCCGGCCTCTACTACGGGAGAGCTTCCATCTCATTATCAATATTCACTCGGTGCTAATCATAAATTCCCATGAAATAGTCATTTCTTACTTGACTTCATTACTCATGAAAAGGTGCCCTTGGACAACCAATCCAAGCTAGTTCATTAGGATAGCTCTTAATCTTGATTAATTTTGGTGAGAAAGCCTTTCGACCTAAGAATCATTTCTATGTGAGAAAACCTTTCACATCATGCTTGTTATTTGTTTATGAGAATGTCCTTTCAACAAAACAACAAAAACATCATCATTGGTACTTTACTCTCAAAGCACCCTTGAAACATTTGCATAAATCTCATAAACAATCCATAATCCCATAATTTACCTCTTGTGGTTCAAACCCACTTTCAATCATAAACTCTTAGAAAACATGGGCTAGATATGGATTTTATCATAAATACATGTAAATCCTGCAATACATGCTTAATTTCATAAAACTCTTCCTTGAAGATCAAAATCCCACAACATATAGTTCATAACTTGAAAACATGGGGATTACATGGGTTCATAGAGGAATTCATCATAAAAGCATTGCAATTCATCATTCATGCATAGAAGATCATAATTCAATCATTTCAATCAATAATGATAAGAACCCATGATAATTGAAGAAAACCCTAACTCAATTAGGGAATTCTACCTTTAGAAATAGAGAATTTGGGAACTCAATGGATGAAAGGAATCCATGGATGAAAACTATCATACCTTAACTCCAAATGTTAGCCTTCAATAGAGGAATTGGAACCTTAGCTTGAAACCCTAGATGAATCCTTGTTCTTCTTCTTCAAGTTTCTAGAGAGAGAATTATTTGGGAGGAGATTTGGTTTTCTTTTGTGAATTTGGAAGAATGAAGTAAATGGGGTGAATTTGGGGGTTAAAAAGGCTTTTATAGGGTTTTAAACATATCCAAAACTACATAATATATAAACTAATTAATTAGAAAAAGACCTAACTGCCCTTAAAAAATAACTGACAGTAGTGACCCACAAAACCCCACCGACGGACCGTAGACTGACCGACGGTCTGTCCTGCACACTCGTGGTTGGTGGTTAGAGACTTAATTTTGGGGTCCTCGAACCACGGAACCTGACCATGGACCGTGGTCTGACCTTCGGTCCGTAGGTCTAGCCGTAGTTCTTGGCCCTCAAACACTTACAAGACAGGCCATCCACGGACCACACCTACGGTCCCTGGTCCCATCCACGGGCCGTGGGTGGTCGGCGTGGTTTGGCACCTGCAACATCTGAAAAACTGTTGTTTGGCCATTTTCAATACGGGGTGTTACAGGAAGCAGTTTTAATCTAAAACTTCACCTGAGTAGGAATTTATCTTGGTACCAAATCAACAATTTCTTCAGGTGTCGTAATCACAAATTTCATTTTTTATTTATACACAATGAAGCTAATTCTTTTTCAAGAATTTTAGAATTGTCTGGGATTATTGCCTTAGAAACACCTCAATCTTCTTCCATCTCGATCATATTGATAATGACCTCCCAATAATTCAGTAGGAGATTACAATTAACATGGGTAGTAGCAGTCTGAAGAGTAACAACCTAATGATCAATCGAGTCTATGATCTTATCCTTCAAATTGATATAATCCTTGGTATCACGCCCATCACGTCTCGACAGGTTTAGGACTTAATAGGATGAATCATTCCTACAATTGTTACTCTTTCAAAAAGCATTGTTCAATTTTCAACAAGAGAAGTATGAATCCTAAGGGTTTCTTTCCAAAGCTCAGATGACTAGGGTCATAGTTATTCTGTGGAGGTGGTTGTAATTGTCGGTAATTTTGGAGGTTTTGGTGGAGGAGGCGTTGGTGTTCTGAATCTTTAATATGGCTGAGTTTGATAATTTAGTTGTGGAGCTTAGTAGTTTTGAGGGGTATTCTAGTAATCTGGAGCTAGATAATTATCAGGTGGAATTTGGTAATTAGGTTTGATATTTTAACAATTAGGTGTGGAGCTTAGTAATATGGAACGGTACTTTTGTAATGTGAAGGTGGAGTTTGATAAATGAAAGGTCGAGTATGGTAACTCAGTGGTGGAGTTTGATAACTTGGAGGTGGAATTTGAAAACATAGAGGTCGAATTTTGTAACTCGATTAGGCATAGCAAACTAGGTATTAATTTTGTAGAGCTCGAGGATAGCCCTTGAATGGCAAAGATTTTTTAGGATTAAAACCAGAGGGTTTCTTTTCATCAGACGTGTAGGAAATAAATGACTCATCTTCTGTACTTTTCTTCATTAATCCTGAAGATTCGGTTAGGCCAGCCACACGAGCAATCTTTCCAATCTTAAGTCCATGTTCTATAATCTCTCCTACTTTGACTATCTCAGCAAATTTCACTCCAATGAGCAACATTATTCTATCATAATTTTATTGCTCTTGAATGTGTACGAATACTTCAATTATCTCTTTCTCATACGTGGGAGTTCAAACTCTAGCGACCTCTTTCCTCCACCTATACACATACTTTATGTAGCTTTCAGTGGATTTGTGCTTAATTTTCTCCAAATAATAGTGATCCGGCATGATCTACATTATAAGATAACCTCTCGATGAAGTCCTTGGCCATTACACTCCAGCTAGACCATTGCTTCATTTCTTGGGAGGTAACCATTCTGAGGCCTCCCTATTCAAACTTCATCTAAAGAGCCGCATTAACAAAGCCTCATTCTTCCCAACACCCATGAGTTGATCACAATATACTCTAAGAAAGGCCAAAGGATTTCTGGTTCCTCAAAACATGTCAAATTTTGGTACTTTGAACCCTTTTGAAAGGTCCAAGCTTGGGTGAATACTTAGTTTAGTCTTGCAACATCTAGATTATAATGAAATTATTTCATATATTTCATGATCTCTTCCATTATACTCTGCTTAGTCAATATTTTCATTGGCCCTCTACTCTTTTTCTTGCTCTTCATAGTGATCGAGTTCGTGATAACTAGTGTAGGAAAGATATGGTTCTGTGTAGACTAGAAAATAGAAAGTTAATTTTAGAGGTAAGGGTTGAGTGGTAGGTGGTTTTTGAGCGTTTGGATCAGGGGTATGGTACATGGGAGGGAATGTTTGAGAGTAGTTGGAATTTAGGCTTTGAAGGGGGAGGATGATCTTAGAGTTGTTCGATTTTAGGATCTAAAGGGGTGGGAAGGTGTGAGAGTTATCGACATTTAGGAGTTAGAGGGCAGGCAGTGCTTGGTATGAAAATATAGGGTGATGTGGGTTAATGGTGGTTAGATCGATGGTGGGAGGATTTTAAATGGGAATAGTGGACATGTTATTCGGTCCATGTTCAGAAGTTGGACTTAGAGAACGAAAACGGAGTGGAGGCCTTCAATCACTTGGATTGCTAGAAACAATAGAGAGATTTGAAAGTCTTAGTTTTTCTGTATCTCAACTCTCATCTTAATGATCTCTTGCTCCAATTGTGCAATCACCTCATTTTTTTTAGCGATAACGGGATCCATTACAAAAATTTTAGTCAAGCCAATACCCTCACTATTATCAACCATTTTCTTTTCCTTTCAACAAATTTTGGTCGGGGAAGTAATTTTTGAGAACTTTAAATCGCATGAGGTATAGATGCTCGACCAACTTATCAACATAGATAAATTCTAAATATCTGACAAAGAAAAACAACTTAAAGACAAGTATGTTAGTCTTAGTTCATAACATATAATGCAAAATATCACACAAAACGAAAATAAACACATAAGAGTTAATTTGTTTGAGGACAAGTTAACCCACAAGTATCGGGAGATGATTTAAATAGACAAGAATTAGTCTATTTGATTTTGGTACTAGTGAATCAGGAAGGTTTACTTGCGCTGAGCCAGGGTCTTCTTGCATCTTTCACGGTTGTATTCTCATCATCTGTTGATGTGAATTTAATATCACAGTGTAAAAACGAAGCCGGAAAAGTAAGTTTTTAAAAGATAGGGGACACGTCTTGAAGGGTTTGCTACATATCTCATGAAGGATAAATCACGCCCTACATAGTTCAACTTTGTTCAAGGATAAATAAACTCTTTATCCATACTTAATTACAAGGAAATTGAAAACACAACGTAAGAAACTTCTCAAACACAAAATATATTTCTCCCCAGGCTTCTTGTTCAAACTCTCTAAACTTCTTCTTCGTTCCCCTGTAAAGATTTCTCTAGCAGTGGAGTGCCAACCTCAACGTCTGAATCTTCATCGGTTTCCTTTTCTACATATGCAGTGGAGTATTTCTAGAGTAACATGTCTACCATTTTAAAGCTCTTTTCTCCAAAACAAGTTCTATCATGTAAATCATCTTAGCTAAAGTTTCTTTGGCGATCTTAGTCTTCTCCTCAATCTCAGCGGTCCTCTTTTTCTCCAAAGTAAGCATCCTAGCTAATATTTCTTTGGCGACCTGAGTTTTCGACTCAATCTCAGTTGTCTCGAAAATCACAATTTATGTGGCTTGTTATAGAGCAGAGGAGTACTTTAGGAGAAACTTTTCTATCTTTTATGCCTTAGAAATTTTTCCTTTGATGGATTCAAGTTTAGTTTTCCTATATTGCATGGCTTATGTGACTTGATCTAGAGTGGAGGAACATTTTATGTTTAACTTGCTCATCCTGTCTACCTAATCACTTTTTCCTTCTTCGGCTTTAATCTTTGCCTCAATCTCGGTCTTGGCTAGTATGGATTTTATGGTAAATTCCACTTCCCTAATGCTTCTTTCAATTTCAAGGATCTCCTGAGTAACCAGGTAGAATCTCATCCTCGATGCCTCTTCGATTTCTTTAATCTAAACATTCTTGTTTCTTTCCTTCTTGATGACAAGTTAAACCTTTCATGCGATGAGATAGTAAGGCTTTAGGAGTTTATAATGGAGTTTGGATTTAATTGAGAAGCTCAAGACTTGAAGAGTATTTGGATGGACTTTGATAGTGACTTAATTTATGAGCTGATGCGGATTTTTAGAAAAAATTTGAAAAAGCGTGAGCTAGAATTTCCTCAATCAAAGCAACATATTAACATAAACAGTTAGAACATGTAGCATACAAACAATTATTACGCATCCAAAATACATACGTGACCTTTTGTGACAAGGGTGGGCCTAGTGAATTGAAGGATGTTTGTCTTTTAAGACAATCTATTATCCCAAAAATATATTCATTGATAAAAAAAAACAAAAGTGTTATACAAAATAGCATAATGAGGATACAAATTCAGAAACATAAATAATAAAATAAAGTACAAATAAAAGAAATCATACGTTGTGGATGATGACAAGCTTCAAATTTCCTCTAGTGCTTCATCAGTTCGTGTTCTTTTAGCGGCATCAGCTTCTTGCCTAATAGAGTATCTATTCATCCACAAGTGATCTCCTGCTAGGTGAGCCCATTCTTTATACGCGGTCTTCTCTACGGTCATCTAACTCGGTCATGCATTGCCTTTCCTTTCCTAGTTCTTGTCTTAGCTGGACTATGACCTTTGCATCTTTTTAGTGCCAAAGTTGATAGGCCAACTCATTTTCTTGGTAGCTCTCGGTGGAATAGAACTTGATGCTCAGCATCAACATCTTTGATACAATGGGGCACATTTAGGCCAGGTCTGATGGTTTTGGCAAGGTTCTTCGTCAACCATTCTTTGTAAGTGCCATTGTATTCATCTTGAAACCTATTTAAAACTCGGTCACCCATTATCTTTTGAGTTCCTTATTCTCTAAGGATCAGTTTGGCAAAAGTAACTTGGCCATTCTTATGGTCCATTGCAAATTTCCTTTCTCCTGTTTGAGGGGGGGGGGACGTGCTTACCTGTTAATTACCTAAGAACTCGAGCGGGAGCATATGGTCGGGTTTCCTGTCAGCCCGATGAATACCAAGAAGGTGATATTTTTACCTCAAAGCACGATTTCTTTTACCGTAAGATAATCGATTGCCCGCTGCACATCTTCCTCCCTTAAACCATTGACCTTCGGAAACAAAGATTGTCGACTCTCTTAATTCTTGAAATGGTTGAGATTTAACCACATTACTATGAAATGCAAATAGATTTGATCAAAATTGGCCTTTTGGCTTCTCAGGTTCATGGACTTTAATCAAGTGTTTCATCATCCACCAGCGGATTACATTACAACCCTAAAAGAAATGTTTTCCGCTCTAACCCTAATAAAAAAAATTCTACAAATTTCGGAAACAATCATAGGTGAAAAAGTGTAATATTTGGTTACCGATCCCATCCTAGAAAATACCATGAGTGACCGTTGAAAAACTAGGGTGGATGGTGTGGTTTGGGCCATGGGGAAAGACGACGGACCCGAGTAAGCTTACTGGAAAAGAAAAACCATGTTTTTCTTTACATGTTTGCTCGAAAAATGAACTCTTCTTTTAATTTCTTGAAGGCCCTATCATGTCTAAATAGATAGTAGACCTTGCTAAGCGGGATGTTTGGCCCTGGGAATTTATTCATCCACTCAGCTTTGACTAGAGAGAATTTTTCCTTTATTTCAATGAACTTCCATATTTTGGGAGCAAAAGATCATTATCAAGCATTATTTTCCTTTTGTTACACATGCACACACTCTCCTAACATGCAACTACTTCTTTGATGTTTTGAGTTATCTCCACATCTCCAAAACAGAACACCATATTCTCGGGATCCAAAAATTTGACCCTTGTCCCATTCATTTCTGGCCAAGCTTCAATTTTCATTAAGTACGAGAGATAACCTATGTGCTTTCGGACTCCTAGTTTTTCATGCCTAATGAGTCTGAGATTTCGACTCATTTAGGGCTTATTATTCATACTATTACCATCCTCGATTCCTATTTTATTCTTAAACTAATGTGTAAGTGTTAATTTGTAGCTATGAAGGCAAAATAGTAAGGCAAGGACATTACCGGGCAAAAATAAGAAGAAAAGCTGAAAAAGCTGAAGATAAGGAAAGCTGACGATCGCCATGACCAATCGGCAACTTGCCAAGTGGTTACTTCAGCTGGCAAAAAGTTACAGCATGCCAGCCCTGGGGAAAATCCAACTCGGCAATGGAAATGGACCTTCGGCGAACCACCGAATGGATCGGCGACAAGGCTTCTGGTCACCTAAAGTTACAGGAGTTGAATGGTGAAGAGGCAAGGCAAGACGGCGATGGAGAGGGACACTTGGTGCACCACCGACCTGGTCGGCGATGCTCGACTAATTCCGCCGATCGGTCCAAAAGCTAAAAATCTGGAAGAGTATAAATGTGAAATTTTAAAAGAGTTCTGGGAGTTCCAAAATTTTGTGCAACTGTTCCGAGTGTTTGAGAGTTCTGACTTTAAGCTTTTGATCCCAAACACTATTCTTGGAGTTTTTGAGTAGAATTTTAAGTGGGTTTTGATTTTTAGTTGATTTCAAGCATTGTCAATACTTGCAAATTGTTACCCAACTGATGGAGAACATAGTTGGTAATTGTTTCCTACTTTTTATAATGTGTGGATAAAACCCCATTCTTGGGGGTGTGATTATGTGATTAATTGTCTCAATTAGCTTATGGGTGTTAGTAATTACTAATTTAATTATCAATTTGAAGTGGGTTCGATTGATAACTGAGTTTTAATTCATGAATTGTAATTGCAAATGCGGTTCTAGCTTAGTATTCTATGCTTGTTTGAGAAAGAGGTTTTATAATTAAGATTATCAATTGATGATTGTAGTGATTGGGTAATTGTGGGTTCAACTTGAGAAAGTGAATCCTAAATTTGATTCTACCAATCTAGCTCGAGAGAGTAGATTTATCGAGGTTTTTGGATGTTCTTAATTGTTATGCTTGTCGAGGTTCGAGAGAACTCGCTTGAATCGTGATAGTTGATCGAGAGATGGGTATTGCATCTAAATTCTAGCCTACCCACTAAGATTTGGTGATCTTCAATAATTAGTAATCACCTGTATAGAAAAATTGGCAATTAATTGATCACATCCCCAAGGATCCCTCTCTACTTGATTACTCCCCTGTTTTCGTAGTTGTTAATTGACAAATCCAATCCCCCCCTTTGAAACTAGTTGTCAACCCCTTAGATTTACTTTAATTGTTTTGATAAATTCTATTCCTACAAATGATTAGAACACATCTGTCATTTCCTAATTGAATTCTTTACCGTATCACTCCATGTGGGATCGACCCCAACTCTTCGTTGGGTTTATACTAGATTGTGATCCCCTACACTTAGAATTGGATGAAGTGTAGTTAGGCGTCATAAAAAATGGCACCGTTGCCGTGGAGTGGTGTTTAAAATTGTTTTAGTGAAGTTTAGTTGTCATCTAATCTTTTTTGTAGTTGAATCGACTTACTTTGTTTGTATGTTTTGTTGGCTGGTCTTGAGCAAGTGACGAGATGACTGTGAATGGGAGCAACTGATTAACGATCAACTAAGCCTCATCCAATACTAGGTGTAAACGATCGGAATCTAGTATAAACCCCAACAAATGAGTTGGGGTCGAACCCACAGGGAGCGGTACAAGTTCGAATTCAGTCATGAAGTTATAAATATGATCTACACGGTTATAGAAATAGAAATTATAGAATTCAATTAGATAAGTAAAAGGGTGACACGAATGTCATGAGGGGGAAAAGGTATGTCCACTAGCAACTAAAACAATTTCGAACAGCAGGGGATTAATCAATTAATTAAGGGGTACTTGAGGGTGTGACCGAATAATTGTCAATTCCGCTAAATGGGTGATCGGGAATTACTAAAGGTTGCTAAATCTTAGCGGGTAGGCTATACTTTAGATGCAATAGCTTTCTCTCCAACAACTATTACGATTCAAGCGAGTTTTCTCGAACCTCGACAAGCTTAACATTATAAACATCCCAATACCTCACTTTATCTACTCGCTCGAGCTAGATAGGCAGAATTGAGCCTAGAATTCACTCTCTCGAGCTGAACCCACAACAATCCAATCACTACAAATGTTGATTTATAACCTTGACTTTACACCTCTCTTTCAAGAAAGCATAAATAACTAAATTAGAATTTGAATCAAACTTCCAATTCATAAAGTGAACCTCAGCTATAAATCAAACCCACTTCAAAAGAGCAATAAAATCAATAATCCCTAATACCCACAAACTAAAATAGACAATTAGTCACATGGTCACACCCCCAAGAATGGGGGTTTTAGCTACACATCATAAAAAGTAAGAAATCAATACCGAGTACATTCTCCATAGCTGGGTATTTATATCCAAATCCTTACAATAATTCAATGTAGCTTCAATTCCAAAACCCACTTCAGAAATCACTCGAAAAATTCTTCAAAACTAAGCAAGAACAATGTTTTCGTTCTTACTATAAGTTTTTACAATGATAGAATTCCTGATGTCTTTTCAAAAAATCAATTTATACTGTTTTAAAATATGACCTTCGGGGTAAATTTGCGAGGTAGGTCAGGTGTCGCCAACGGGTCGGCGATTCACCAATCGCCTCTATCCATCGCCTTTTTATCTTGAGTTTTCACCTAATTTGTACTGTAACTTTAGGCGGTCTACGTCAGGGTCGCCGATAGATTCCGCGATGCGCCATTTTCTCATTTGGATCGCCGTTTTGCTTGCACCTTCATTCATCGTTCTGTAATAATCGGTGGACTAAATCCCCTTCACCGATCCAATCGGTGCGTCGCCGATAGGGAATGTCCTTTGCCTAATTCCTCTCATCCCAGGAGCAGCATACTTTAACTTTTGGCGGGTGAAGAGGACACTCGGCGGATCGCCGAGTGGATTTGGTGATCTTTAGCTTTTGTTGTTCTTTCATTTCTCTTTTGTTTTCCTAGCTACAAATCAATACATCAGCATCAGTTTAGAGCATAATAATTCGCATATGAGGTCAATATACAGTGATATTCATGCCCTTAATGAGTCAAAATCTCAGACTCATCAGCACCCCAAACTTAAACTTTTGCTTGTCCTCAAGTAAAACACTAGGTCGATCAGCTCAACAAGGATGTCTGTAAATAGTGCTACCCAAGACTCAATACAAATGCATGCAAGAGGTTCAAATTTTGCATGCAATGTTCAATTGTGCACTCACAATGCTTACCTAAAATGCAAGTTCAAGCTCAACAAAAGTATTCAAATGCCCTCACAACAAGGATGATTCCATGCTCACATAAAATTTCTCAACAATTTAAGATACAGGAATCCAATACAACTCTCACACTCACAAAGATGAACACATGCATGAATTTACCCATAGGATTTCCCTTATTTTCCAATCAACATTCTTTTTATCTCACTCAAGATCACAAAGGTCTTTTCAAGGCATATAATGGGGCAAAGTGTAAAGGTATGGCATTTCGGTTTAGTTGCTTTTACCTTCATGAAGTATGGCCTGAAAATCACTTTTTCTCCTTCTCTTTCACATTGAAATATGTTCACTATCCACCCAATTATTCAATTAAGCAAAACTCATTGGATTCCCCACTTCTTTTACTCCTTTCACACACTATTTCACAATTTTTTCTCTTTTTCAGTCTTTTTCCATTTTCACTTTTTTTTTACATGGATGGGTTCCATCTTTTTCAAAACAATCCATCAAAGGGGGATTTTTCACACTTTATGACTTTCCTTCTTTTTCATCACACTCCCAACTTAGGATTTTGGCCTAAGTTGGCTATTCAACAAACCAATACTTCATGAAAGTTATAAGTGATGAGACAAAGAGGTCAATGTTGCTCAAATTTCTTCCAAAGAAAAGGATAGGCTCAAAAGCTGTCAAGCAAGGTTCACACTTCTCACAAGGTATCCACAAAGAGGTATCCTCACATTTTAGGTTCACTCTTAACAAATTGTGCTTAAGATCATTTCAATCGCTTGCTTCAATCAATAAATTGGACTAGCGGGGCAAGTTCTAAGCATCCTCAATCACAATGTTCAAAACAACCTCACCACACATGGCATTTGACTTACTTATCAAACAAGACTCAACAATAAAGTTAGCGTGCAATGATCATCACAAGAGATCGACTCGATCCACCGACTAGCCACAACGAGATGCTAGGAGTTCACATATGACCTATGTAACTCAACTTACCTTATTGTAGACGCACACTCATATTGTTCAATTGAAAGGACTATTCAAGTCATCGGTATTTATCAAAACCAACACTCAAATTTACAAGAGAACAATTTCATTCAAACACATCCAGATGTGGTATTCCTAACAAGTCCCCACCCCACCAAAAACATCCAACATTATCCTCAATTTAAAAATGAACGAACACGAAATAAACACAGAGATAAAATAGCACGGAATGGAAAGAACAGGGTTAGGAGGATTCTTCACTATATAGCCATTCGGTGAAGTGCTGTGGAAAGTGCCGAACCATTCGGTGCACCGCCTAATAGTATGTAGCTCGCCGTAATATCCAGAATACTGGATCTCCAGTTGGGACCAAAGGGTGATTAAAATCGGGCTCACCGAATAGCATCGACTGTCGCCAAGTGTGCTTAAATCATCGCCAATTTTTCCAGAACACCGGCCCTTCAAGAGAGGTTAGTGGTCAGTGGATGTCGGGCTCGCCAAACCTCTTCGGCGCATCACCGAGTGAAAGGACTGTTTCACCAAATATTCCAGAACTGCAGCCCTTCCTTGATGCGAAGAAGGCAAGCCAAATCACAACCATTATTCCACTTGGCGGCTCACCGAAATGGCCATGCCATCGCAGAATCATCTATACCTACACATTCAACACACATTATCCAAAAACAACTTAAGCTTGGGTTGCCTCCCAAGAAGCGTCTTATTTAACGTTGTGGCATGACGTGAAAATGCTTTCAAGCATCTTCCAAATAAACCACTTCAATTATGAAAATCTCATGACACTCTCCAAAATAGAGTTTCAAACGCTGCTCATTCACCTTGAAAGCTGGCCCCTCTTTACCTTCAATTTCAATTGCCCCCCATTTGTGAACACTCGGATTACCTTGAATGGACCAGACCACTTTTACTTGAGTTTACAGGGAATAAGTCTCAATCGAGAATTGTAGAGCAACATAAAATCACCGACTTGGAATTCGCGTTGAAGGATTTTGGCATCATGCCACCTCTTCATCTTCTCCTTATACAAAGCTGAACTTTCATATGCTCTCAACTGAATATCCTCCAACTCATGGAGTTGGTTTATTCTCCATTTCACAATTGAGGTTTAGTGTCTTCAACGCCCATAGAGCTTTATGTTCAAGTTCAATTGGGAGGTGACATGACCTTTCGAAAACTAACTGATATGGTGACATACCAATTGGTGGTTTGAATGCAGTACGATATGCCCATAGAGCATCGTCTAATTTACGAGACCAATCCGTTCGATTTGCATTCACTGTTTTTTCCAAAATACTTTTAATCTCTCGGTTGTAAACTTCCACTTGGCCTCTTGTTTGTGGATGGTATGGTGTTGCAAATTTATGCTTTAACCCATTTTTTCTCAACAATGAGGCAAATACCCAGTTGTAAAAGTCAGATCCGCCATCACTGATGATAGTACGCAGGGTGCCAAATCGTGCAAAAATATATCGTTTTAAGAATTACACCACACTCTTGCCTTCATTGTTGGGAAATGCTACAGCTTCTACCCTTTGGACACGTAGTCAACCTCTACTAAAATATACTTGTTGCCGAAAGAACTCACAAATGGCCCCATGAAGTCGATACCCCAAACGTCAAACAACTCCACTTCTAAGATCGGATTGAGGGGTAATTTGTGCCTCCTTGATACCCCTTCTTATTTTTGGTTAGGTATGCATTGTTTCACAAAGTCATGAGCGTCTCGGTATAAAGATGGTCAGTAGTAGCCACTTTGAAGCACTTTTGCTGCTGTTCGCACCCCAATGTGATGTCCACCAACAGGTGAGGTGTGACACACATTAAGAATGTCATTGACCTCTTCTTCCATTACGCATCGACGAATGATATGGTCTGCACATTCTCTAAACAGATATGGTTCATCCTAGAAGTACTTCTTTATATCAAACAAGAAACGTTTCCGTAGGTAGGAGTTCAGATTCTCAAGCATAACTTCACACACCACATGGGTAGCAAGATCAGCATACCAAGGGGTGTTTCTTTGGGTAACCCTCATCACTGTGTCATCTGGGAATTCAGCCACAATATCCCTTTCTTTGGAGTCGGTCATATTGGTTTCTAACCGCGACAAGTGATATGCCACTTTATTTTCACACCCCTCGCGGTCTATTACTTCAAAATCAAACCCTTGCAACAAGAAGACCCACCTAATCAACCTCAGCTTAAAATCTTTCTTTGCCATTAAGTACCGCAACACAGCATGATCAGTGTGAACTATCACTTTAGTGCCCAACAGGTATGCCATGAACTTTTCAAATGCATATACTACAACCAATATTTCTTGTTCAGTAACAGTGTAGTTATGTTGTGCTCCATTTAGCAACTTGTGGGCGTAATAAATTGGATGAAAGAGTTTGTTGCGCTTTTTCCCTAGCACGGCTCCTAGAGCGGTACCACTTGCATCACACATCACCTCAAATGGTTCAGACTAATCTGGGCTAATGATCACTGGGGTAGAGATTAGCTTTTCTTTCAAACACTCAGAAGCTTTTGAACAAGCATCATCAAAAAGATACTTCACCTCTTTCTCCAATAGCTTACACAATGGGTGTGCAATTTTTGAAAAATCTTTGATGAATCTTAGATAAAACCCTGCATCACCCAAAAAACTCTAAATGCCTTTAATATAGATAGGTGGTGGCAACTTATCAATAACCTCGATATTTGCTTTGTCTACCTCCAATCCCTTCTATGACTCATTGTGATCTAGGACTATGCCTTTCTTGACCATAAAATGGCATTTTCCCAATTGAGGACTGAGTTGGTTTCTACACACCTTTGAAGGACCTGACCAAGATGAGCCAAACATGTCTCAAATGAGTCACCTACAGCTGAAAAATAATCCATGAATACTTCCATTGAAGCTTCCACCATGTCAGCGAAAATAGCAAGCATACACTATTGGAATGTCGCTAGAGCATTGAACAATCCAAACAACATCCTCCTTAAGGAGAAAGTCCCATAGGGACATGTGAAAGTGGTTTTCTCTTGGTCTTCTGGTGCAATTGGGATTTGGTTGTACCCGGAATAGCCATCCAAGAAAGAGTACCATCCACGCCCCGCAAGTCTATCAAGCATTTGATCCATAAACGACATTGGAAAATGATCTTTCTCAGTCCAAGAATTTAGCTTCCAGTATTCCATGCATACTCTCCATCCGGTGACCGGACTCATAGGTACAAGTTCTCCTTTCTCATTCGGGACCACTGTGATGCCTCCTTTCTTGGGTACACATTGTACGGGACTTACCCATTTTCTATCCGTAATAGGGTACACCACACCTGCGTCTAGCCATTTAATAATCTCTTTCTTCACTACCTCTTGCATAGGTGGGTTTAGTTTTCTTTGATGCTCAACACTTGGTTTGCATTCACTATCCAATTGGATTTTGTGAGTGCAAATTCTGTGTGGAATACCTACAATATCAGCAATTGTTCATCCTATAGCCTTGATGTAACGTTTAAACACCTCAAGAAGCAATTTCACTTGCCACCCAAGAAAGTCCGCTGCAATGATAACGGGCAAGGTATTATTTGCCCCCAAGAATGCATACCGAAGATGAGCAGGTAGCACTTTCAACTCAAGCTTTGGAGGTTCCTCTATGGATGGTTTAGCGGGAGGACTCTCTTGATTCTTTAGATCTCTGTCTAGCTTCAATGGGTTTCTTGAGTACTCACCTAGTCCCGATAAAGCAGCTACCACTTCATCATACCCTTGAACTTCGGTCTCATCATAATTCGAAAGAACAACCTCAAGAGGTTCATCCATACATATCATTTCAGTCACACAAGCCATTGCTTCATCAATCACATCAATTGTTGAAACTACATGAATATCCCTAGGTTGCTTCATGATTTGCACACATTGAAGGTGACCTCCTATTCATTTACCCGGAACTTTAATTCACCACTTTCAACATCCACTAGAGGTCTTCCGGTTGCTAAAAATGGTCTACCCAAAATAATAGGGACTTCCACATCAATTTCACAATCAATAATAACAAAATCGGCCGAAAAGATATATTGATCAACCTTTACCAATATGTCATAGAGTATTCCAACGGGGTGTTTGATCGATCGATCCACCATAAGGAGCCGCATTGTTGTGGATTTTTGTTCACCCAGCCCAAGTTGTTTGAAGATTGCATAGGGCATCAAGTTTATACTCGCCCCCAAATCACATAAAGCTTTCGCAAATTGAAGCATACCAACGGTACTAAGGGATAGTGAATGCCCCTGAATCCTCTTTCTTTGTAATCACATCACTAGTCATAATGGCAATATAATTGTGAGAAACTTCAATTGTTTCAAAGTCCATGCTTCTTTCTTAGTGACCAGATCCTTCATGAATTTTGCATATCCCGGCATCTCCAATAATGCTTCCACTAAAGGAAGGTTCATGGAAAGTGTCTTTAACACGGATAGGAATTTCTTGAACTTTTCATCCTCATTTTTCTTTTCGAGACGTTGAGGGAATGGGGGATTTATTTTAGGAACAGGTTGCACTATCTTTGGAGTTGATGTAGCCTTTTCTTTAGCTTTTTGCAACTCTTCGGTGGGGCTTTTCTTAGCACTCGCTTCCCCCTCTTTGAACATATCACTTTCCAGCGCTTGAACGGGCCTCTCTTTCTCAACGGTATCTTTTTCTTGTTCATAAACATTTGTCCCATCATTAACCTTCACATTACCAACTTCTATCTTCCCACTTCGAGTAACAACCGCCAAATCTTCGTCAATATCAACCCTCAAATTTGTTGCACACTCAGCTTCACCCCTTTCAAACACCTTGGGTTCTAGTTGTGCTGAAAGATGGCTCATTTGACCCTCAAGTTGTTTGATTGCATCTGCGTGAGAATTTACCGTGTTGTTCAATGATGAGAAATATGCTTTTTTCTCCTAAAGCATGTCATCAGATGCTTCAACCTTATCTAGGATACGCGACAACAGTTCATCCAATCGTAGGTTACCCGAACTACCTTTGATCTTGGGTTGTCAC
The DNA here is from genome assembly GCA_029582245.1 of Solanum etuberosum. Classification (NCBI taxonomy): domain Eukaryota; kingdom Viridiplantae; phylum Streptophyta; class Magnoliopsida; order Solanales; family Solanaceae; genus Solanum; species Solanum etuberosum. Next base: position 50,185 of record JAJONR010004172.1, read on the forward strand.
TTGATTGTGTGTGTTACTCTTCATGGTTATCTTCTCTCTTCCAAGGGTCATTGTGTTCAGCCCAATCTTGATTGTATCGTCTCCGCTCTTCTTACTTATGCGAGTTCCAACCTTGATTCCCACCCGACTTTAAGTAGCTCGGGTGAGAACCCTCCTCAAGTCTAAACACTATTTTTACTTCTTTGGGTTCACCCACGCTTTCTAGCACTTGTTTTAGTAACAACTCCATTTGGGACATCATTTTGCTGATATTCTCATCCCTCTCTTTCTCCTTGTCAAGTTGCTATTTTGTCATCCTAAAATTTAAGGGAGACACTTGGTCCTCTTGAGTGTACCACACCCAATTGATCTTTGTCATTTCATCAAGAAGGGACGAGCCTACCTCAAATGGTTGTAACATTACCCCTCCTCGGGCTAGCTGGTTGGCTACTCCTTTGTTCACTGAGTCTAAACTCCGGTAAAAATATTGAAGTATCACAGTACCCGAAAGCCCATGACTAGGACACAGTAGTAGTAACTTTTGAAATCTCAACCAAGTTTCATGAATCGGTTCCCCTTCTACTCGCTTCAAGTTCTGGATGTTGTCATACAATTTCACCATTTTTGAGGATGGAAATAATCTTATGTAAAATGCCTCGGTAAGCTCTTCCCATGATGAAATGGAGTCCCTCGGTAGACCTGTTAACCACTTGGTTGCTTCCCCCATTAAAGAGAAAGGGAACAACCGGAGCCGAAATGATTCTTGTGAAATATTCTTGAGTAAGAACGGACTACATATATCCACAAAATTTAGAATATGTTCATGGGGATTCTCATGATCCACCCCCCAAATACACCTTTAGCTTGCAAGAGTTGCAGCATCATGTTTTTCACATGGAACGCAACATGACCCACAACCGGAGGTAGGTTAATAACACCTACGCTCCCCACTTAATTGCATGAAAGAAATCACCACCATCATCTTGGTGACCAAGTTGGTTCACAATGCTTTCATTTGCACTCATCTTGTCACCTGATCACAAACAGCTCACAACACAAGGTAAGTCGATTCAACTACAACACAAAAAGATCACAATTAAAACTTCAATAAGAGAATTCTAAACACTACTCTCCGGCAGCGGCGCCATTTTTATTAACGCTCAACTACACCTCATTCAATACTAGGTGTAGACGATCAAAATCTAGTATAAAACCCAACAAATGAGTTGGGGTCGAACACACAAGGAGTGGTACAAGTTTAAATTCAGTTATAAATACGATCTACTCGGTTATAGGAATAGAAATTATTGAATTTAGTCAGATAAGTAAAAGGGTTACACAAATATCATGATGGGGAAAAGGTATGTCAACTAGCAACTAAACAATTATGAACAACAGGGGATTAATCAAGTAATTAAGGGGTACTTGAGGGTGTGACTGAATAATTGTCAATTCCGCTAAATGGGTGATCAGGAATTCCTAAAGGTTGCTAAATCTTAGCAGGTAGGCTAGACTTTAGATGTAATAGCTTTCTCTCGAACAACTATTATGATTCAAGCAAGTTCTCTTGAAACTTGACAAGCTTAACACTATAAATAGCCCAATACCTTACTTTATGTACTCTCTCGAGCTAGATAGGCAGAATTGAGCCCAGAATTCACTCTCTCGAGATGAACCCACAAAAACCCAATCACTACAAATGCTGATTTATAACCTTGACTTTACACCTCTCTTTCAAGCAAGCATACAACACTAAATTAGAATTTGAATCAACATTCCAATTCATAAATTGAACCTCAGCTATAAATCAAACCCATTTCAGAAAAGCAATAAAATTAATAATTTCTAACAACCACAAACTAAATTAGACAATTAGTCATATGGTCACATACCCAAGAATGGAGGTTTTAGCTACACACCATAAACAGTAAGAAATTAATATCGAGTACATTGTCCATAGCTGGGTATTAATATCCAAATCCTTACAATGATTCAATGTAGCTTCAATTCCAAAATTCACTTCAGAAATCACTCGAAAAATACTTCAAAACTAAGTAAGAAGAATGTTTTCGTTCTAACTATATGTTTTCACAATGATAGAATGCCCTGATATATTTTCAAAAAATCAATTTATACTCTTTCAAAATTTAGCCTTCGGGGTAAATCAGTGAGGTAAGTCATGTGTTGCCAACTGGTCAGCGATTCTCCAATAACCTCTATCCATCTCCTTCTTATCTTGAGTTTTTACCAAATTTGTACTGTAACTTTAGGCGGTCTACGTCGGGGTCGCTGATGGATTCCGCAATGCGCCATTTGCTCATTTGGATCTCCATTTTTCTTGCACCTTCACTGATCGTTCTGTAATAATCGACGGACGAAATCCCCTTCGCTGATCCAATCGGTGCATCGCCGATAGGGACTATCCTTCGCCTAATTCCTCTCATCCCAGGAGAAGCATACTGTAACTTTCGGAAAGTGAAGAGGCCACTCGACGGATCGCCGAGTGGATTTGGCGATCTTCAGCTTTCGTTGTTCTTTCATTTCTCTTTTGTTTTCCTAACTACAAATCAATACATCAACATCAGTTTAGAGCATAATAATTGGCATATGAGGTCATTAAACTATGATATTCATTCCCTTAATGAGTCAAAATCTCAGACTCATCGCAACACTAGCCAACTTGGACATCATGATGACATCAGTAACTTGAACGATGTAAATGAGGCTCAATTGGGTAGTGTGGGTGCTATTCGGTTACCTCCGGTCATGGGAAATGGGGTATTCCATGTGACTACAACGATGTTGCGGCTATTACAAATGAAAGGTTTATTCGGAGGGCTAGCTCATGAGTATCCCCATGACCATATTCAAAATTTTGTGGACGTGTGTAGTCCATTCTCATTTAAGAACATCTCACATGAGTCAGTCCGACTTCGATTGTTTCCTTTTTCGTTGATGGGGGAAGCAACAAAGTGGTTAGCTGACCTACTAAGGGACTCAATTACGTCTTGGGAAGAGCTTACTGAGGCGTTCTACATAAGATTTTTTCCATCCTTCGAGGATGATGACATTAAGAGATAATATTCAAGGCTTCAAATGTTTGGATGGTGAACAAATCCATGAGACATGGCTGAGGTTTCAGAAGATGTTACTCCAATGTTCAACTCAAGGACTCCCGAACAACGTGTTGTTACAACATTTCTACCGTAATCTAGATTTAGTCAACAAGGGTATGGTTGATCAACTTGTACAAGGAGAAATTATGCAGAAACCTTTTGAAATATCTTCTACTCTCCTTGATGGAATGACAAAGATGAACCGTGCTTGGTACACTAGGGAAGATCAAGTGTCTCCTTTGACTTTTAGGATGAAAAAGGAAAAAATAGAAAAAGACCAAAAACGAGATGAAAACATGGCAAAAATGATCAACCACATGGATCTTTTATCAAATCATGTCATGGGTAGTGGTTCTAAGGCCATGAACGCAGTTGGAGTTAGCGGAGTAAATCTTGATGATGTGCATTTTGAAGCTTTGTACAATGAAGAAGTACAATTTCTAGCAAATCAGGGAGGAGGTTTCTGCCAAAATTATCCAAGGCCAGTCGGGAACCAAGGTTGGAATAGAGAGCGTGATGAAGGTTAGAAAGACCTTGATAGGGAATGGCGTTTCCACGGTACAAATTGGAGAGAGCGAGACGGTGACAAAGAGAGATATGTACCTCCTCACGAGCGTCAAAAGCCAAAAGAGCAAAGCAGAAAATTTTCGCACAGAAGATATGCTTGCACGCATTCTTAATAAAGTGGAAGGGTCGGACAAAGTCCTCAAAGAAATTTAAGAGGACGTCTCAACTCTGAACCAGAAGGATACTTCTCACTCACATTCCATTAAACAACTGGAAACACAAATAGATCAAATCTCAACTCATTTGAATCCAAGGCCAAAAGGAGGATTACCGAGTGATACCATGGCCAACCCAAAGAATGAATCTTGAAAGCGTATCTTCACCGTGATACGACATTAAATAAGGCGCGTCTTGGGAGGCAACCCATATTTTAGAGCTTTTAATATTGTTGTTTGAATAACGGGTGTTGAATGTGCAGGTTGAAAATTCAAAATTTTGGAAAAAGGAATAATTAGGCGAGCCCAAGTACCAGTTGGTGATTCACTAAATAGGTCGGCGAGCCTGACCTGGATCGCTATTTGAACCAACTAGGTATCTAGAGGTTCTATAAAAGTTGACGGACAAAAGAGACATTCGGCGCATCGCCAAATGGTCGGCGACATAAGTGACTGTTGCCGACTAGCGCGTGAATTGAAGGGTAATGAAGGGCTGAACCATTTTTAAATTCAAAAACTTCCCTCATTTCATATTTTCCGACTTTTACACTTTCACAACCACACTTTAGAATTCATTACTTTCTTTCTTTGCATTTTCATGTTAGATCAATTGCTCGGGGGAATTTCGGTGCATTTTGCTTTGATTCGTTAGCCTAGAATTCACCTACTCAATTTTGAGGTCTGTTATCCAAACCCCGTCTTTAACTTTTTAGTAGTTTCCAAATGCATGATCATTTACCTGTTTATTTATGTGATCAATAATGATTGTTTCAATGTTTTTTTGTTAATGTGTGCCCTTGTCGTACTTCATTTCGTATTTTAGCCTTTAACTGTGAAATTCCATGAGTTTGCATGATTAAAATTGTGGCTTGTATTGTAAATTTGTTGGGTCTGTTGTGGGTGAAGTTTGAGTAACCCCAATTGCACCGATTGACTGATTTTGCCCAATGATAGAGAGGGTGAAGTCATTCTTAAGGGAAAAAGACATCGATTGGTCAATTTTGGATAAATCGGGGGAAGCCTGAGTACCCCGAGGTAATTAATGTTATGGGTCTGAGCCTAATTGCATAGAATAGTCGTTTAATTTTGTTCTCGTGGGCTGTGGAGTTGAAATTGAAGGTCGGGGTCAAAATCTAGCACGAAGGACCTTTCGACGAGCTAAGTCGAGCTCGCCGAATAGTTCGGTGGTTCACCCAATGACCCCTAGATCACCTTTTTATCCTTCAAAATTGCTGAATTGATTCTGTAACGTTCGGCGATATGCCTGAGGTCATCGAATTCCCTCGGCGACTAGCTGAATGTCCATTAGATCACCCTTTTGTGCCCTAATTTTTTAAAATTTCTCTAAAACTTTCGGTGAGCTACTGTTAGTTCGCACTGTTATCAATGAGGGTGTTGCACCATCCCGTATTACACATGCCAAACTTTCTCCAACATGGGGGAAAGGAAAAGGTATGGGGCCAGTGGTGCCAACGCCAGCGGAGGAGAGCTCCAATAGTATGGGCATCTATGCCACCCACCTCACTTCTTCAGACAGTGAGGGCAACTCAGGTGATAGATCGCCGACCTTCGTGTCTGAACTAGAGGATGATCAGACTCTCAAAACTAGGAGAGTAGAGCTACGATCTAAATCTTTGAATGATCCATCCAAGATCCCAGTGCGGCCTACTCCACCTCCGGCTCAGATTGAAGAGCAGGTAACTCTGGTGCCACGTGTTTAGGCACCCCCACCCCGATCATTGAATAGACTGAGGGCTGAGGGTTTGAAGACCATTCTAGAGGAGAAGAGATTGTATACTAACGTAGTAGTAGACTGGTACCCGGAGGTGTGGAACACTATCATGTTCCACAATTTTGAAATCTTCACCAAGCCCCGAGGCTCCTATATTACTACTTGGGTCCATGGGGTTTATGCTGAGTATGGCAAGCGGGTGCCTAAAGGGAAGAAAAAGGCCAGCCCGTTTAAGCCGGTAGACCATGTGGTAGTGCGGGGAAAGAAGGTAAAATTCAGCAACACCGACATTAATGAGGTGCTACGTTGTACGATGAATGTGATCCAGTTCTTGGTGGATCAGTTACATAAGAAGACCCTCAATGACTTGAAGGGTATGTTGGCACCGTTGATCTCAGACATTACACCACCATAGATTGAGGCGGGTTTTCCAATTGAGAAAAAGGATCTGAATGTGGCTGCCAAATATTGGTTCGAGTTCATAAGCAGCACATTAATGCCATCACAGAACGAGTCGATACTCCTGCATCCAAAGGCTACTTTGTTGGGCAGTATCTTGGACTGGGAGAGACTGAACCTTGGTCTGATCATCGAGCAGGAGATGGCCATGAGGGCCAAGTAGAGCCAGAACTCTCTCTCATTCCCAGTCCCGAATATGGAGCTGTGCAGGTGTGCCCGAGTGCCTTTGATTGCAAAGAAGGATGTGGAAGTGACACCCACTTCTTCTACTGACATCCGGAGGATAGAGGCCGAGTACACGAGAGATGAGGCTAAGACGATGAGAGTTGCACCGGTGGATGCTTCCCCAGTAGTTTATGTGGAGATGTTGCTGACAAAGGCAATCCTTCCTACTTAGGCCAGTGAGCCTACAGGTACCCCTAGCACTTCCACTTCTCTCCCTTCTGGTTCTAATACTGCTCCTCCTACTACTGTTGCTGCTTCATCCTCCTGAGCCCCGTTGACCCAAGCCATGTTGTATAAGATGGGCCACCTAGCCCACTCTACTGATGTTCGTGCCTCCCGGGTAGAGGCTGTTATACCTGGGCTGATTGAGAGGGTGATTGCTGTTGCCTTAGCTCCTATCAGTGCTGAGTTGAGAGAGTAGTTGGAGATGATCGATGCCCATGCATTGGCACTGGATTCCCTCACTGTCAGAGTAGAGGCTTGTGAGCAGGGAAAGGGTGTGTCCGAGGATGTGACGGCCTGGAAGGATGATATTGTTGGGCTGAGGTGCGATGTGAATGAGCTTAAATCCACCGATCTCTCGATGTTATTCGGCACTGTGGAACTCCCTAAGGTTCCGAGCACTGATTTCTTGGCCAGTTCTGATATCTCTCCGGCTACTACGATCGGAGATGTTGCTAGGGATGGCGCGGATGCTGAGTCTGAGGCCGAGACCGATTTGCAGGTGCTGGGTGTTCGAGATGCAGTTGTATATGATTACTTAGAGGACCTCGAGGGGGATATGGTACAGACAGTTCTGGACGCATCTCTGAGAAACACATCTACGGTGGGTTCCAATGGAGCGAAGGATGATGCTGAGTCGTGCACTGATGCCCAAACTGAGGGAGTCACTGACATGCAGAGTTCACTCAGGCTTAGTCTGGCAGGAGGATTTTGACTATCTTTTTGTTTCTTTTTTAGACTGTTTATTTCTTTGCATTTGAGGACAATTGCTAGTCTAGTTTGGTGGGGTGAGGTATTTCCATACCTACCTATTTTGGGTTGTTTTATGGATATTATTGTTAATAAACCTTAAACAATAAGCCCTAAAAACCTTAAAAACCCTAAACCCTAAAAAATACTAAACCCTAAACTCTAAGCCCAAAGAAACGGTAAACCCTAAACCCTAAGTCCTAAAAACCCTAGGAAATACTTAATCCAAAG
>JAJONR010004173.1:0-55288 GCA_029582245.1 Solanum etuberosum
ACCCACGAAAATAGAAGATACCATGATAATCCGATAAAAGATATGTATTTCCGTCGGAAATTGCTATTTGCGGCTTATCAAAACTAGAGTTGATGAAAGAAGGGTCTTACCTTGATCTTAAGTTCGTAATACACCTCAAAACCTTACAGTATGTCCAAACCCTTGATGTCCCAATACCAAAGTATGATATGCTACGAAATCGATAAAACAAATTATATCATGATGACGAGCTCAACGCGTAGAACAACTTTCGTCAAGGACTTAAGTTGAGAAAATATATAATTTGGTTGGTCCTAGAAGTGGGTCTTCTAAATTTTCTGGTTATTTTCTAGAAAAAAATGAAGAAAAGTCGAAGAAGAAGATATATAAAGAGTTTCACCGACCTAGGGGACCCATCTCACGTGCCTGCTTGTGCAGTCTTACGAAAACGTGAATATCTCTCTATTTTGAAGTCGTATGAACGAACGGTTCGATGCGTTGGAAACTAGACTCGTAGACCTTCAATTTTCTGGGTTGTATGCCCCATAACTCTTTATAGATTGGGATAAAACCTCCAAGATATTTGACCTAAATTTTAGAGAAATATTTTAAAAGGAACTTACGATAACTTTCGCCAACTTTTATTTTGCAACTTATCTAACTTAAAAACTTGAGATACAGCCCTTGAAAACTTAAAATATGACATACATCATTCTTAATTCATTACTCACCCTCTTTGTTTTTTCAAGAAGGTACGAGTTAAATTAGAGTTCCGAAAAGTCGGGGTGTTACAGATATCAAAGCATATATGTATAGAATCTCCTTTCGGTCTCATCTATATGTCAATCTAAACAACTCAATACCTTACACTATTCTCTCTTTTGATACAAAAATAGGGCAAAAGATCCAACCCATAACCTCTATTTTCAAGCAAGTTACAGACATCAAACTTAAATTGCTAGTATTAGACTAATTACCCACTCCAATCATTCTCTTTCAAGCATCGACCGGAGATCGGAAGTAGGAATGAAATTTTCAGCCTTACAAATTCATGCATGAACAGTAGCAAAAACAGAGCATAACATAATACCTACTAAATTAAATCAACACTCAACCCCATAATTGCACCCCTAGATCTTGGAGTTTTAGTCACCCATCACAAAAAAGAAAAGAAAATATACCTTCCATGAAAGCAGCCATAGGTAACATAAAATTAAGCAATTACAAGTAAACCCACTTTGGATTCAACTTCAATTTTTCAAATTCATGAACAAAGTTGAAAAGCCCCAAAAGCTAGAAAGTGTTCTTCACAACGGTCAAGTGTTATTCTCAAAACTCAAAATATTCATAACTCTCCAAAATCTCTATTATGAACTCTCCATTGGGCTATTTATAGTTTCCAGAAATTTTGACCAAAACTCAATGCGCGTATCATTCGGCGACATTAGTTGGTCTAGCCGAGCTCCTTCGGTGAATCGCCAATCGAGCTTCAGCTCGCCTTTTCTTGATCTAGGCTTCAGGTGTTTGAACCTCAGTTGGCGAGCTCATTTGAGTTTGTCTTTCACGTTCGGTGTATCAGTGAATACCATATTGGTTTTCCTTTCAAGCCTTCAATTTTTCTCTTTGCACTATAATTTTCGGCGATGATCAGCAAGGTTGTCTTTCTCAATCGGTGAATCACCTTTTCATTTGGAGTTCGCCGATATGTCTCGGTGGCCCAAGTATTGTGCACTATCCATTTATGCGAGTTCATGCTCACTAGGCGATCTATCGTTCTTGTTTGGTGATCATCAATGTATAGTTTGTATGTTTTTTTTGATCATTTTTTCAAACATTCATCCTTGCATTGTACATTAGCCATCATAGCTGCAAATCATCAAGATATTATCATAATAGGACAAAATTAGGCATTGAGGACACTAATTATTGAGCTAAATAGACCTCAAATGAGTGTAAATATACCACTCATCAACAATTATATATCCTAAACAAAAATCTACCATCAAAACCTAGGGTTTTCAAGATTACTCATCTAAAAGTTCAAGAGTGGACTTTTGTGATTATCTTCAAAGTTAGTGTTTCAATTGGAGTGATTCAAGGTATGTAATGTTATCATAGTAAAGAACTCAGTTCTTCCTCGCGCCTTATATCTACAATTCCAGTAAGTAATATCAAAACTAGGATTTTTATCCCAAAGTCTATGATTTCAAATTCTCTATATTTCAGATTGTTGATTCCTTATCCTATTATTTACATTATTACTCTTCATATTTGTTGGTGATTCTTGATTAATGGTTCATGGTTACTCTGTCACATGGACCCTTTTTAGTTAAAGTTATTCGAAAGTCTTTCCATAATATTTCATGTGTTGTTTTCATGAGTAAAGTACATTTAGTTTCAAGTGCATTATTTCAAGAAAGAGTTTAAGAAAGTATATTTTCATGAAATTTCTTCATACATATTTTAAAGATTATGTTTTAAAGAAAATTTAGTCACTTGAAAGATTTAGTATGAAAGTTTACAACTTCTCACTACACATAGATATGATTTTTTTAAAAATTGTCTTTTATCACGAGAACTCAAAACATCAATATATTTCAGATAGTTTGAGCAAAGACTCACAGTATGATTTTAATTACAGTTTTCATAATATATTATGAGCATATATAGATTATTTTGAGAGAATTAATTAGCACTGAGAGGATGCGAGTTCAGAAAACTCAAGGTCCATAACTATGTTGTCATCGTAGGATTTGAGTATACACTAGTCGGTCAACTCTTTTAGTCGAAGAGGCCTAGTAGTGAATCCACATCAAATAGATAGGTTCTATACTCTGGCAAGGTATCGAAAAGCCCTCCCAACTGAAATTGTAAGTTGGACAGCATAAGCTCACATTGTGTAATGTCTCTTGTAAGAAACTCCCCAAGAAAAGTAAAAGTATATTATTTTTAATATTTGTTATTATTGCATATATTTTGTTTCAAAGTTTTGTTGTTAAAGAACACATGCATGCTTTATTATTTAATTGACTTTGTTTTAGTCTATCTTTAGAGTTCTTGGTTTAGCTCCATATGTTTAGTTTTAGCAAGTTGTTTCATTCAACTATTTTACATACCGTACATTCCATGTACTGACATTATTTGACGCTACATCATTTTATGATGCAGATTCAAGTACTCATGACAGCAGACACATCATTAAGATCACTTTCCCCCAGTTTTGGTGAGACCTCCTTGCTTTCGAAGGGCTCCAATTTATCTTGAGTAATAGTAGTTAGTATATGTTGTTAATAGAGTATTCAGGTAGCCTGAGGTCTTATCCATGTAACCTTTCTTCAATATGTTAGAGGCTTTCTAGACGAGTCAGTTGAGTCATAGTTTAGTTGTTTCACAAACATATGTACTGATTATTTAGATTTTTATCTATAAAGTTGTTCAATTTGTTTTCTAAAGCTATTACATACTCATCTTTTTAAAGTTTTCGCATACTTTTTATACCATTTAGTAGAGTAGTAATAAGGCCAATAGTTCGCTTGCAACGAACAATGATTCTGAGTATCAATCACGCTCAAAATGTAAGCTTAAGGCGTGACACTTTGCCGAACAGTGTTCTATCACATTCTCAAATAAAAAACTACTGCACCAAATTGGTTCCTACTTCAAATTCCCAAACTTCTCGTACCTGCAATGAGCTCTTTGGTCACTTATGTTTCACCCTTTATAAATTTTGCAACTGTGTCTTGTTTGATTTACAGATCTAGTGTGTGTCAAATATTAAGGGTATATTTCTTTGGGCTTATGGGGTTAGTAGTTAAGTTAGGTGAGATGGGAGGTGTATTTGTTTGACTTACTTGTTAGTTGGGTCGGGTGCGGGTTAGATTAGGGGTGGGTGGTTTTTTTTTCCATTTTCGGATCATTTATGCTAAATTGAGGTTTTTCATCCATTTGAGGTGTACATGTGGTAAGTTTCATGACGACGAGGGTATAAATAGTTGGATAATATGACGAGGCATAAATAGTTGGATACTTTTATTCTGCTTATTTATTTGTTATTACAGACATTTTAGTAAAAGATTAGATCTAGAGATCGTACAATACGAAGGAACCAAATACCCATTACGTAAATAATTTTAAAAGAGATACTTTATCCATTCAAATATTAATATTCTACCAATATATATATATATATATATATATATATATATATATCAAGTTTTGAAGAGATACTGAATCCAATCAAACAATTTGTTATCTTTTTATAACACAAGAATATGAATTTGCAGTCCTATTCAATATATTAATTAGTATTCCCCTTGTCCTAATATATTTGACTTATTTTATTTTTAGGTGTTCAAGAAAGAATTTTATACCTATTTATTTGAATATAATGTAAAAGTTTTTATTTTACTCTATAATCTATTTGATCAAGTTTTTGAGAGGATAAAAGTATTTTTTTCAAAAGTGCTTATTTTTAAAAAATGATTTTTTATTAGGCTTTAATTTTGGGAGAGAGTAGCCGAAGCTGTTTTCCAAAAAAAAAAACATATTTTTGAAATACACTTTTTAAAATATCAGTCAAATCCTAATGGTTGATCAAAACATTTTGTTTTAATTCACTGATTTCTCTCTAAAAGTATTTTTCAAAATACATTAATAAGAACTTGATCAAACAGACTATTAATAAAATAATTTATAATTATGAAAATATTTATGACTTTTTTTCCCTTTAGTTTATTTTCAGTTTAAAATATTTATAACTTATGGCCTAGTATACTGCAATGTGTGATTTGATCGAAATTCTGATTTTACAGATTCGAAAGGAGAAACTGTCATCCCAGTCAATCCAATTGGGATGCTCCGGACCTCACATGTCACTTGGAAAGAGTAACATGAAGCTCAGAACTGGGGTGTAGTCAATACTCCCAAATAAAAAGATAATTGATCTATGATCGATTTCGTAACAAATCAAATAAAGAGGAATTTCTATTTTTGTACCTCGTAAAAATAATAATTTATTTTGTGTAATGAACCATTTCTCTTCTTTTCGTGGAAAAAAATTATATTCAAGTAAGCAATTATGTCATGGTTCCAGGAGTCTATCTATCGCATATAGACTTTAAGAGCGTGGTGGCCTAACCGATTTTTTTACATTATAAATTTTAGATTTTGTGTCTTATAAAATAATGTTACATAAATTAGTATAGAAATAATTATTTAATGATTATAGGAATTATTAAATTATTTCTTCAAAATAATCACAAGCACAATAGACCATAAGCACGCTACCCCACACTGTCCGTTCACGTTATCCCCAGCGCACCAAATATCTCATTCGATCTGTTTCAACATTATTGCACGGCTTTGTCGTACGTTTTATATTATTACTCATCTCTTTAAATTGTTTATTATATTTTGACTTTTTAAGAGAATGAACTTTTTGATTTTGAAATTTTAAATTCAAAATATGTATTTAAATATTTGGTCTAAATATGTGTAGAAAAGCTAAATTAAAGAGTTGTTAAAAAAATAAAAAAGACATTCCTTTAAATAAAGTTAAAGAAAAGTAGAATAAACAAATGGAAATGGATGAATATTATACTCTTCTTCCATTATGTAGTATTATCTCTTTGTTAGTAATATACTCTATCCGTCATATTTTGTGTAACATTCTTTAGATTTTAGTACATGCTAAAAAGAATATTATCTTATTATAATTAGAAACAATTTAACTTTAAAATTCTTCTTTTATTCTCAATACAATGATTTACAACCATATGAATATTTAACGATTGTTTTAGACCATAAGTTTTAAAATTTCTTTTTTCAAATACCATGCCAAATTAAACGGTGCTATATAAAATGCGAAGGATACGGATGAAATATTATATTTAGAAGTAATGAATTTAAAATTCAAAAAAATAGAAATAATGAATTTTTATCCATCAATTTTATCTTTTACAGAACTTTTTGTTAGTAAAATATACTTTACTATCAATTTTATGTTTTGAGGACACACAAATTTTCATAATATGTTTAAGTTACAAATACTAAGGATCTTTCTTTTTCTTTTAATTGAGAGGAGATATTTTAATTTTTTAAGTAAACAATAAACACCAACAATGGTAGTGCCAACCCACCAACTCCTTTCTCATTTTGGCTGTGATATTGGATGTTGGAGCATCTTACTTTATGTTAAAAAAAGGTATATACTTGTCTTTTGAATTATGAAGTTGACCCCTCTTCTTTTGCTAATTTAAAAGTTGAAGGCTTTCTTGATTGATAATGTGATATTAAAATCCATGGATAACAAATATGAAATGTGTAATATATAAATATGCCCTTTTACTTAGCATCATCTTATATTTATGTCTTCTAATTTTGTGTGTGCATAAGCAGACACTTAAACTTGTATAAAATTGAATAAATAGATACATGCGTCCTACATGGCATCCTGCATGACAATTTGTGTTTTACGCGGTGTCTTGCGTGCAGTATGTGGATTCATTCACTTGTAAAGGGTTGAATTTTGAACAATACTATGCAATAATATACTAATATTCTTGTGCTTTAAGTTTTCTACCGATTAAGTCTTATCTCGAAAGAATATTCTCAATGGCACAAAAATATCTCTAGAACTAGGTTGAAGCAACAACATCTGAGCATTATTTTTTCCTTACCTATTTTATTATATTATTGTTCTTTATAAACTTATTTAATAATATATTTAATTGCTTGCTTAAACCATGAATTAATAAGTTTAATTGATCTATGTGTTCTTGATCCTACAACAAATGTACCATTTTTCAAATCAATAGTTAGGCGCCCACTGTATGGACTAAATATTGATTTAGCTCACTACACTACTTACTCACTAGCTTAGATTTATTTTATTTTGGTATTGATTTAGCTCACTACACTACTTACTCACTAGCTTGGATTTATTTTATTTTTTTCAGAAATAACATATGACAAATCGTGAATGAAAATGATGATAATGTGATGGAAGGGCTACTTCCTAATGTTGTCAGGACCAGATAGATCATCGGAAAAAATGTTCCAACCTTATTGTTATGGCAGAGGATGATCGAGAAACCATAAATCTAATGAATGAAAGGGTGTCCACCCCGATAAAATTTTCAAGTTAAGACTCGAATCTGTAATACATCGCAATTCTACTTTTAAAGTTTGAATTATTCATTGTAAGTAAATGAGCTTGAACCAGGTGATGTCCGGCTTGCTCATGTGTTTTAAGGTCCTTTAACAAGCGTATAAAGAGTATCTAAAGTGATCTACGGTCATAAGGGATCCTCAAACACCAAGCCAAGTTCAAAGGATTCCTATTGGCTAGGTTCTCGCATAAGTTCATATAGAGGTCAACTTCAAAACACTTATATCTCTCAGCATATAATGATTCAGGTGGCCTATAGCCTATCAAATTAAATTTCGACGAGTCTTCTTTTCAACGCCACTGAGTTTTCCTTATTTCAAGTTCGAAGTAGAAAGTTATGGCCGTTTTCCTAGAACATATCCGAACTGAGAAATTGGGCGAACTCACCTGCTCAATTGACGATCCGCCGAATGGGTTGGGAATCACCAAATTAGCTCGCTGAATTGTCCCAAAACACCTTAAGTTTCTGTTCATTTAGATGATCTAAAGTCCCAATAGGCGATTGCAGAGTATTTTTTGCGAGGAGACCTCCAAGATTGCCGATTTGGCCGACGAGAGTCATTAAAAGGTCAATTTTTTAATGGTCTTCTTACGTTTCTAGAAGGGTATTCTTGAACTTTTACCCTAAATCAACTTCCATGAATCCATCTTACAACCTAATAACATCATTATACCGATAGAAACTCTCAAAATCCCCAATTAATACCCTTAACCAAAAATAAGATAAATAATGTGATAAGTTATCCCATATATATAATGAGATAACTTATCCCATGGATTTGGATATTTCATGGGATAAGTTATCTCATTATATATATGGGATAACTTATCACATTATTATAGTATAAATGGTGGATAAATAATCTCTTGACTAATTAATACCCTTAACCAAAAATAAGATAAATAAAATAATTTTGCATTTTATCTCGAGCTTATTATCCTTTATCCCTCGTACCAAACTAGGTAGTATGATAGAGAAGTGATAGAACTCTCTTGATTTGTTAAAATAGACAAGTAAAATGAAACATCTATGTTTGCGATCAGGGTCAAGTAAACTGAAATGGAGGGAGTAATTTGAATGTAATTCTATAGTTCGACTTATTTGTTGTGTCAAGTAATTACTTAATTAGTAGAAAACTAGTACTCCTTCCATTTCAACAAGAATGATCTAGTTTGACTCGATACGGAGTTTAAGAAAATAATAAAAGATTTTTTTCAATCTTGTGGTCCTAAATTAGAGTTAAATCAAATGCTATCAAAATGTCGTTTAATCTTGTGACCTTAAATATGTCATGTGGAAAATTAAAATTAAAGTATTGCCAAAAAGGAAAGAGAACATCTTTTCTCAAACAGACCAAAAGAGAAAGTAGATCATTTATTTTAAATGAAGAAAGTTGAGAGAAGATAATTACACTCTCCAACTCAAAGAAGGTTGAGAATTGAGTATAACTACAAGGTTACTGTCAATTTTTTCTTTTTCTTTTTATTTTTTTAAATTTGTTTATACTTCTTAAATTGTTTTTATTTTTATTTATTTATACCACCTCCGGTACATGTTCGATTGTTCTTTGTGTGTTGGTTTTGTGAGTGCACTGAATTTATTTATTATGTTATATTTGTCACATGTTGGTCCATGAGTGATTGGGTCGGTATATTTAAATGCTGAGATAGTTCTTGTGTAGATTAAATTTGCATGTTAAATATGCTTCAGGAATTCTTGGGCGTTCTGAATTACTTGAAAGTGGTATTGGATCATGTGTAGGTTAAGTCAAGAGGAATAAGTAAGAATTTTGCAGGCGGTCCACTAAATGGGTCAAGAACCAGAGTGTTGGAGGGAATCTTAGAAAGGAATAGCGGACCAGTTAACAGAGATAGTGGTGGATTTGGATTCAAGTATGAAATTAGTAAGGAAATCTAGTGTTAGTAGAATTGGTGGTTTCAGAAAATCTTCATGTGATAGAAGATTAGGCTATGATCGGGTAGGAGGGTGGAATGACATTGATGGTGGAATTGGCAGCGGAATGATGTGTGTGAGTTGAGATAGAGTGTATGAGTTCAAAGGTAGTATTACTCGGTTTAAGGAGTCATGGTAAAAGGATCGGAGTTGTATGGTTTCAAGTTATATGTTTCTTCTAATTAATTAAATGTTATTATGTGGTGGATTCGGATCGATCGATAATGCATATCAGTACGTGTTGTTTGTACTGATACAACTCTTGCTATGCCACTTGACATAGTCTATTGTAGGGTCAGTGATATTTCTTTAATGAAGACGATGATGATCTCTAGCATCTTCAACTCCTCTTTTTCTTATGGTGGGAGTTGTATCTTATATTTCAAATATTGTATTCTCTTAGAAACTCTTGTACCTGTTTAGGCTAGTTCCTAGGGAGGGTTCTAGGTACTTTTCAAGGACATTGTATTTTTTATATCAAACTGAGAGTAGTAGTTTAAGGTGATAAATTGATTTTTTGTTTATATCCGCGTTTTCATTTTTAAATTAGGTGGTAAGAGTTCTCCTATCTAAGGGTTAGAGTCGGTGTCCGCGTGGTCTAATGATTTGAATTGTGACAGTTTTCTTCCTCATGAGTTATGTTGTATAAAAGTAGAAAGTTAGAAGGTATAGTTGAGCATTGTCTTAGTATTAGCTTGTTCATGATTAATGGCTTGGTTGTAATTTAGAGGGTCGTGTTTGTCATAGTATTAGCTTATTATGTAGTTTTTTATTTTTGGTATTCATTATCATCTAATGTTTACTATGTTTAGGTGATTGTATCATGTTGTTGATGTTACGGTTCTATGCATATATCTTCAACTGATTTTTTATTAGTTATTATATTTTTCTTCACTATTGTTTTTATCTTTATATTACTACTTTGATTTGTTTTACTAGAGTCGAAGGTCTTTTGAGAATAACTTCTCTACCTCCACTAGGTAGATGTAAGGTCTCCCTACACTCAACTTTTTTCAAACTATACTTTATAAAATTTCATTGAGTATATTATTGTTATTCTTCTTCTTTTCTATGAGTTATGTTCTTGTTCATATCGACTTAATTTTATTTTTTATTTTTTAATAGATACATGTCACAATCCAAAAATAGACATGATGACACTTGTCTATTTCCATCAAGACAAGTAAGCCTCAATCCAACAAAAGTGAAAGAAATACGAAAATATTGAGCAAGAACAACATAAAACGGAAAAACTTATTCATTCTACTAAAACCCCCGAAATCTGATTGTCACGTGTACAAACCACTAAATACATAAAGTCTGAAATTAAGAAATAAGTACAAGTATCAGTCTTTGTTTTTCAAATAGAACAAAGTAAAAAGAAAAGGAAAAGAGGGCCCGCCCAAGTGACAAGCAGTTACCTCTCCAAATCCTTGACAAGCCTTGAAATCAGTAAAAGGAGAAAGAAAGCCCAAGTGACAAGCAGTTACCCAACCTAACAGTTTTACAATACATGGCTCACAAGGCCAATATTCACAGTTCAATAGTCACTAATCAACAATCAAACGAATCAAGTAAGTCAATCTCAATGTAAGTAGACCAGTCACACGTAACAAGTACATCAATCACAATTAACAAGCAAGTCACACATAAACATCAAAATGCACCAAATCACCAGGGGCGGATCTAGGAAGGCCCAAGGGGTGTCACGGGACACGGCTTTATCAGATAAAACAGAAAAAACAAAGATATATATAAAAAAGAAAAAATAAAGATATATATAATACAGTGTTATCTATTAAAACAAGTGAGTGTGGCTTAGTTGGTCAAGTGTTCCAATTCTTGTATGAGGGTCGCGAGTTTGAATCCCCCACATAGCATTTTTTTTTCATATACATTTCAGGAGCTTCAAATTGTTTGATATATTTTATTTTCTTCTTTTGCTCTTTATTTTCTCTTCTCTTGATATTTTATATAAAAAAAAATATTCACCACTATTATTTTTAATGAAATTATTTTCAAAATGAAAATTTAAGTTAATATATTTTTTTATTTTACTTTTTGAAAAAGATGTATAATAGTATACGTGAATTGCTTATATATATATATATATATATATATATATATATATACACATATACATTTCAGGAGCTTCAAATTGTTTGATATATTTATTTTCTTCTTTTGCTCTTTATTTTTTCTTCTCTTGATATTTTATATAAAAAAAATATTCACCACTATTATGTTTAATGAAATTATTTTCAAAATGAAAATTTAAGTTAATATATTTTTTTTTTACTTTTTGAAAAAGATATATAATAGTATACGTGAATTGCTTATATATATATATTAAAAGGTGACACGACTTGCAAAAATTTCTGCGCACGCCACTGCAAATCACAATGATCAATCTCTCGTGGGAACCATTTCTCATCAGCATAAAATCACTAGCCGAACCCATTTTCCGTCGGCTTTATATCAAGTCACTAGCCGAAACTATTTTCCATCGGCTTTATATCAAATTACTAGCCGGAACCATTTCCCATCGGCTTTATATCACTCGTCAGCAATGACCTCGGCATCATACACACTTGCTGAAAATGACCTCGGCATTAAACTATCATATGTCTCATTACGGTGTTCAAAAATCAATGCACACAAGCAATGTCACACCACACGGAAGAGACAACAATTCATGCAATTCAAGTCCACATTCATGCAATCAAGCGTTTCATCAATCAATCAATACGGCCATAACAAGGCAATTCACATCATCATGTTTATCACATAGCCTTGTCAATTTCAACCCCTTTAAATTTATTAAGATTTATTAAGTGGAAAATTAACCCTTCACCTTATTTCCATTACTCCCAACACACAAACAACGAAGAGAATACACGAATTCTACTAGAATACAAGGTTTAGGAGATCACTTGCCTTAAATCAATCAATATCACTCCAAGAGTTGAGTCTTCCCCTTCCGAATCAATTTCAAAGCCACGCAATCTATATCAATCAAGTATTCACGATCACAATCCAGAAGCAACAATACCCACATCAATTACTTTTAAATAATGGGCTAATCAACTCAAATCCCAATTCTGAAAATAGGTTTGAATCCGAACTTTAATAATTGAAAACATTACCCAAGGCTTTAAGAACTTATTGGTGAAAATCATTTCAAAAAAGGACTTAAAATCTCCATTTTAGCTAAGAACTTAAGTTCTTGAAAAAACATGTCATTTATCAATCAAAATCCCAAATTTTGATGTTAGAATCCATAAATAATCAAATGGAAATGAAGGTTTAGAATCATAAAAACTTACCCAAATGATTTAGCACAAAAAAACTTTTCCAAAATCGTCACCAAGAATTTCCAAGCTCAGAAATGAAAAATGGGGTTTAAACACCAAAATTTTCAAGCCAAAAACCCTTCCAAATGTCCCAAAAGCGACTTAGGGTTCGCAAAAGCGGACCCGCAAAAAAGGACGCCTCTTGCAAAAGCAAAGTCCTCACTTAAGCGAAGAGGCTCTCGATTCTGCAAAGGTCACTTAAGTGACCAGCATTCGCAAAACCGAGGCCTGCAGACACCAGCAAAACACAACCAACTCTTAAATCATCGAAAGGACCCTCGGGATTCGTTCGGAACCCCGTACACACAAACCACATATGCAAAACAATTATACTCGACATTTCGGACTCAATGAAAATGTCAAAACACGAATCCAAGGTCTCCTGACCCGACATCCTTGGAAACCACAAGAAACTAACTCAACGCCTAAATGGCTAAAATAAGCTCGGGACCTCTCAAAAATTAATCAAGACTTCACCTATGCCTGAAATCATCCCCCGAAACCAACGAAACTCTAGGAATTCCGATCCGAGCATCCGAACCCCAAATGTTGACCAAAGTCAACCCAAAGGCTAAATTTCCACAATTTTACAACTTAGGACTTTAAAAAGACTCTGAATTTGAAACCGAAAATGCTCACTAATCAAATTCCACATTCCGGGACTGACGGAATCGATGAAATTCCATTCCGACACTCAAAACTCCAAAAGACATCGAAAACCAGTTTTAAGCAACTTAACCTTTCAAAACACAAACTTACCAAATTCTCAATTTTTAGTTCAAAGTTCGAAATCAACTTTTCAAACTCAATCATAAAAGACTCGGAATCGATATTGGAAGGAATAAAACGGTAATTTACAAAACTTTAAAAAAATAATCGACTGGGTCATTACAATGTAATTTTATTATTATATATGTTTTGGACAGAAATTTTATTGAAGTCAATGTACATAAAAGAAAACTATTTTCCTTAGTCAACCATATCTTTGAACTAGTATTATTAGAACTTAACATTCTTCTATGTAAAGTTGGTGCCATCGTTTCGTTTGTTTCCATTAATTATCTTTTGGGCACATGACAATAATTAACAAGTACACTGAATATTACTAGATTCCTAGTTATTGTTGGAGATACACTCCTATGCGAGATGAGATATATATAGATATGTTATTAGATTATTTTATCTCATTTTGTATATTGAATAGTTAATGGAATAAAATAATATTGAAATTAATTAATATCATAAATTAAATGTGAAATAGAATGATCCTACATTCTATTATGAAATTATATATTTTTATCCGACTAATCAAATAATGAGTACTACTCCCTCCGTTCAACAATAGTTGTGCACTATACTTTTTTGGAATGTCCAACAATACTTGTTCAATTAATGGATAATTTTAGACTTAGTTCATAATATACCCTTATCATTAATTATAGTTATTTCTCTATTATAGTTTTCAAGACATTGTATTTATTATGTTCAAAGTAAAATCACCTATCTATTTATTGTTTCTTAAAAGATGTGTCAAATCAATAGTGGACAAATATTGTTGAATTGAGAAATAATACGTTTCGTTGTAAGTTTGGACAATTTTGAAAGTCTAATGACTTTTTTGGGAGGGAGTAGAATTTAATTGAAATTAAGGAGAAACAAAATGACAATTTTAAATATTTTGGGCGTAACAAGAATAATTCTTTGGTAACCCGCCTCCATCTATAACTATGAGATTGTGACAAATGGAGCAAAAATAATGGAAGGGGAAAAAACAAAATATTTCAGGCGTGACAATAATAATTGATCGGATGGTAAACACCCAATATTATATGGTGAGCAATAAAATAAAAATGGTAAAAAAATAAAGATAGTGACAATAATAGTTATTTCAATGGTAAACATCCTTCGTCAGGGTATTACTAATGAAGCAAAAATGATTAAAAAAATAAAAATAATATTAAATGTAATATTAATAATTGTTCGGATAATAAACACCCTCGATTAGACGGTGACCAATAGTGCAAATATAGTAAAAAAATAATTTCATAGACCTCCCTCGCATCACGTACCGCTCAATCACACTATCATTCCTCGTGGTTTATAATATTATACTTACTTCCTTAATTTGAAATTCTTTAATCTATTTTTCATTAATGTAAATAAAAATAATTGACAACTTTACTTTTTCTAATATTATTATTATAAACACTCCTTGAATTTATTTTATTAGATATCACATTAGATAAAGTCTTTCTTTAAAAAAAGGCAATCCCTTTGCTCAAATATTCTTCTTTGCAAATAGGGGTTCCAAGTTCTTTTCCTCTTCCTCTTCGGTCTTTTCTGCAAGAAGTAATTGATTATTCTTATTCTCTTTTATATAGCGGAGCCAATATTATGAGTTTGAGGATTTTAAATTTTATTTTCCTTCGTTATTATTGAGTTGTCAATCAGTTTTTCCGTTCACAGGTTATTACCGAATTTTCTAGTATAATTGTAGGATATAAAAAAAAAAATATTGTATTCGTCTGAACCCACAAACCTCCACCTAGCTCCGACCCTGAGCCTACTGTACGACTGATTTGAAATAACACTACTAGAAAGTGACTTTTGATCACTATAATTTGTGCATTTAGTTATCTGTGGACACGTGGACCCAATTTTGTAGAGAAAAATACTTTCCAGCAATGAAAAAGTTAGAGTTTTAATATTATTATTTTCTTTTTGTTAAATATGGCAGGTAGTTGAAAGAATTTAATATTAGAAAAGGATTTAACATTAATTTTATTAATGAAAAATAGATAGAAAGAATTGTCACGAAAAATTCAAAATAAGGAAGAGTAACACTCCATCTCCATTTCTTCAGATTTACTTGTCAAATTTTGACTTGACATACTTATAAGAAAAATAATAATTGATATAATAAATTTATTATTTTATTCCTAGTAATTGGTAGGATCTCAAATATATTTACTAGCTATATTTTTCAATTATATTAATTCAATGTTTAAACTCAAGGTATAATAGATAATTTATAAAAAATGACAAATAAAAAATTAACAAGAAAATCTAAGGAGGGAATATATTAGACAACGAGAAAGGTTTGTGTGACTGAGCAAAACATGAAATAAAAAAAGAAAAAGGTATTTTGGGCGTGATAGTCGAGAAGTTTTTTTTGCCTAGAATGCCCCTAGGAATTAGGCAGGCTCTTTTATATAAAGCACACTGTCACTCCCCATTACAATTATTCTTGCATCTCGGGGTGACGCCTAATTCCACTTGTCAGGTATTTTCTCCTTCTCCACAGTCCACTCTCTTCAACTTTTTATCTTTTTTTTTCTTTTTTAATCAAATCATGAAAACAATTGATTCTTTACTTCTTTTCGGAGTTGAAATGTTGCACTGATTCTTCAACAGAAACACACTGTTTTTATTTTAATTAGAGTTTGTACGACATGCATGTCGATTTTTTTGAATTTTTTTTTTTAAAATTTTGTGTTTCTATGGCTAGTTTTTTTTAATCTTCTTTTGTTGTGTATGTAGATCTACAAAAAGTCATTGCTGAATGTGTTGCCTTTTTTCCCGTTTCCCTGTAATATGATGTAGATCTGCATAATGTACTTTTTTAATACATGCTTTATGGTGTTAAAAGTTAATTTTAAGCTAAATTGTGTTAATCTACTTAATTCTGTTCATTTGGGTTTTTCTTTTATGCTTTTTTGTTTTGTGATTTGGCTTAAAATGTTGTAAGTAAACTGGTTTGTTGTTACATTTTGTGTTATACTAGTGAGTAATGCTTGATTGTTGAAGATGACGTTTACCTACTTCCTGAAGCACGTGGACTTAAAATTTGAGAGTACAAAATGGGAGTCTGTTAGTTGAGTTTGGACCACAATGTGTAAAGATCAAAATGATTAAGATAATTTACTTGTGTTTAGTTGAAAAAGGGTGGGTTAGGTTAGATCTAATTACAAAAACTAATTTAGAAGGTATTTTAATGATTACCTCATGCCTGGTCCCCCTCATAAAAGGTGAACATTATAATTACTTGTTTATGGACGTGTCTTAATGCTAAAGCTGTGCTTGATGTGATTTATTTTTCATGATTACTGAATATGGAATAGTGGTAGAAAGATGTGATTAATGATTTGCTTTCTTTTTGTTCTCCAAATGTCATAATTAAAAGATGTAATCTTTATGAGTGGATTTGCATTCTTGTATATAGTCCATAACGTGTTTTAATCCTTGTGGCAGCTCTGTTTGGCCTCTCTTGTTTCAAAATGTCAGATCTTCAGACTCCCCTTCGCCCTAAGAGGAAGAAAAACATTATGGACCTTCTTGTCCAGTTCAGATGGATCGTCGTTATCTTCGTCGTCCTTCCTCTCTCTTTCCTGTATTATTTCTCCATATATCTTGGGGATGTTAGATCTGAGTGCAAATCATTCAAGCAGCGCCAGAAGGAGCATGATGAAAATGTTAAAAAGGTTGTGAAGCGTCTTAAGGATAGGAATGCATCTAAGGATGGTCTTGTCTGCACAGCTAGAAAGCCCTGGGTTGCTGTTGGAATGAGAAATGTGGACTACAAGCGTGCTCGTCATTTTGAAGTTGATCTTTCTCCATTTAGAAATGTTCTTGACATTGACACGGAGCGAATGATTGCTAGAGTCGAGCCTCTAGTCAATATGGGCCAAATCTCTAGAGTTACTGTCCCTATGAATGTTTCCCTCGCAGTTGTTGCTGAGCTTGATGATCTAACTGTTGGTGGTCTGATCAACGGCTATGGGATTGAAGGAAGTTCTCACGTTTATGGACTGTTCTCAGACACTGTTGTGTCATATGAAGTTGTTCTAGCAGACGGGCAGGTAGTTAGAGCTACAAAGGACAATGAATATTCTGATCTTTTCTATGCTATTCCATGGTCTCAAGGGACTCTGGGGCTTCTGGTTTCAGCTGAGATCAAGCTCATTCCAATCAAGGAATACATGAAAGTTACCTACAAACCTGTAGTTGGTAATCTGAAAGAGATTGCTCAGGCTTATATAGATTCTTTTTCACCTAGAGATGGGGATCAGGATAACCGTGATAAGGTTCCAGACTTTGTAGAAACCATGGTGTACACTCCCACAGAAGCTGTTTGCATGACTGGTAGATACGCTTCAAAAGAAGAGGCCAAGAAGAAGGGCAATGTGATCAACAATGTTGGTTGGTGGTTCAAAACCTGGTTTTACCAGCACGCTCAAACTGCACTCAAGAAGGGGGAATTCGTAGAGTACATTCCAACTAGGGAATACTACCACAGGCACACAAGGTGCTTGTATTGGGAAGGGAAACTTATCCTTCCATTCGGTGATCAATGGTGGTTTAGGTTTTTCTTTGGATGGGCCATGCCTCCCAAGGTTTCTCTACTTAAAGCCACTCAAGGTGAATACATTAGGAACTATTACCATGAAAACCATGTCATTCAGGATATGCTTGTTCCTCTTTACAAGGTTGGCGATGCTCTTGAGTGGGTCCACCGTGAGATGGAGGTAAAGTTCCCATTGTTTTCCATCCAGAATATGGAAGGGAAAATTGGTTTTGTAGGCAACTTACAAATTTCTTTTAGTTTAATGGGCTTTTTATTAGAGATCTTCATTTTTACACGTAATAGATTCGAAAAGATTATTTTCTTCTATTCAATTTGGAAGTAGCCAAGAGATCTCATTTCCTCATATGAAATGGCGGATCGGCTTAATTCCCCCAACTCTACTTTTTACCCAAAAGCAGAGAAATGAACTAGGAGAGGAAATACTTTTCTGTACGTGTTCCATCTTTCAGTACTTGTGCATATTTTCTCATTATACATTAACAATTTTATCTTTGTTTAGGTGTATCCCCTCTGGCTCTGCCCCCACAGACTCTACAGGCTGCCTCTTAAAACAATGGTGTACCCTGAACCAGGTTTTGAGCTGCACCGCAGGCAGGGTGACACACCATATGCTCAAATGTACACGGATGTTGGTGTCTACTATGCTCCTGGACCTATTTTGAGGGGTGAGGTCTTTGATGGTATAGAGGCAGTCCGTAAGTTGGAGAGTTGGTTGATTGAAAACCATGGATTCCAGCCACAATACGCTGTCTCTGAGCTGACGGAGAAGAACTTCTGGAGGATGTTTGATGGAGGCCTATACGAGCACTGCAGAAAAAAGTACAGAGCCATCGGAACCTTCATGAGTGTGTACTATAAGTCTAAGAAAGGAAAGAAGACCGAGAAGGAGGTGCAGGACGCTGAGCAAGAGACTGCTGAACTTGAGACCCCAGAAGTTGATGAGCCTGAAGATTGATCATAGACTAGTTAGTGTTCATGGCTTTTCTGCCTTTCTCATTTATGTAGTTGTGATTGTCTAAATTCTGTTAGTTTCCTTGGTCTGTTTGTCATTGCACCTTTGAACATTTTCTAGCCTTGAGCTTTTTTATTTCCTTTTAACCAGCTGGACTGGACTGGATTAGTTCAATGTCTTTTTTTGCTTCACCCCCCCCTATTTTCCAAAATCATATCAAATGTCAGCCTGGTAGACTTGAGGGCTTCTCAAAAGACACTGATTTTACTCAGTATCTCTAAGATCCAACAAACTCACTCTTTTAGTATAAAGTTAGGAGTTAAAATCCAACAAAGATTAAGTAATTTTAATCCAACAAAAGAAAATAAGGTTAAACAAGAGCATAAGATGACATATTTATAAGTCGAAAAGTAATGTTCACCAACGTTCCAATAAAAAGAAATAATATATGAAGTAAATGTTAGTAAAAATAATTGTATTAAATTGAATTTGAACGTTGGATAATTCTATTTTATAAAGTCAAAGAAATGTTTAGGCAATTGTAAATTCTCAATGAATGGCGCAATTCATTTTTTAGAGAATGTTATTTTTTTTTTCTTTTAGAGATATTAAAATAACTATTTGGTTAACATCAACTCCACCTTCTGGCACCAGACGTGATGGGTGTAATTACAAATTTTGAACTTTTTTTTTTTTTTACTATGTATAAGGCATAAATATGATGTGACAAATAAAAAGGCTCTATACTTTGTCAAATGGACAATTGGGTCTCATTTGAGAATCAATCAATTGTTCCAAATTTTGCACTTATACTTTAACTAGTGGGCGCTTTGTTCCAAATTTTGCACTTATACTTTAACTA
Source organism: Solanum etuberosum (assembly GCA_029582245.1). Taxonomy (NCBI): domain Eukaryota; kingdom Viridiplantae; phylum Streptophyta; class Magnoliopsida; order Solanales; family Solanaceae; genus Solanum; species Solanum etuberosum. The sequence goes on from JAJONR010004173.1 coordinate 19,634, forward strand.
GTGGGCGCTTCGCGCGAAGTGAATGTTTTACTACTATAGTTCTTTTGAGATTTTTTTAATATAATAAAATTTTATTGATGAAAATTTATTATTTTGATAATTCCCTTTTATTTTGGAAAGGTAAAGTTAAAATTTAAATTTGATTAATTTTGAGCTTTAGTCTTTTATGTTAATGAATTCTAAATTAGTTATGTGTATTTATTCAATGAAATTTATAGAGATCAAAGTTATTTGATTGACCGAACACATTACTATGTCCCTACTTTCACAGAAACAAAGAATATAGAATGGACAGAAGTATTGATCAATAACAATAATAATAACGTCATGAAAAACTATATAATGTATTAATATGAGAGAGAGAGAGATATCTTTTAGCAAAAAAAATAATTCAAAAATTCAAAAAGGCAAATAAAATTCTGTTAAAAAAAAGCAATTCTTATGAAGTCATAATAATTAGTTATAGGAATAAACAAATAAAAGAAAATATAAAGAATAAAAAAAAAGTAATTTGACGAAATAATATAAATAACATTAATAATGAGATTTGAAGGAAGGAAGTAAAAGAAACTAATAGCATTGATGATGAAGGAAATTAAATATGGTCATCTTTGATATTTATTATTTTTTTTTAAATTCAGTCTTTTGATTTTTTTTTAAAAACTTCAATAAATAAAATAAAATTTGAGGCATAATCTTTTTTGGAAGAATAACTTTATTTCTAAGAAATTATTTAATAAAATATAAGAAAAATGTCGAAAATATTGATAAATTAAAAATAAAATAAATTTTAATTAAAGACACAAAAAATAAGACAGAGTAAAAGAAGAAAGAAATTAGGAGAATAAATAAGTTGAAAGAAATAATGTCAGCAGTAAACTTTAATTAATTGAAGATAAATAAAAAGAATAAACTTTAAGTAAAGAAACATAAAAAATAAGATAAAATTAAAAAAGAAAGAAATTTGTAGAATACTTATTCTCCTCCTAATTTGATATCAATTTCATATATATATATATATATATAAAGATCTTTTAGCAAAAGAAATAATCTAAAAATTCAAAAAGGCAAATAAAATTCTGTAATTTTTTTTACAATTTTTATGAAGTTATAATAATAACAAAAAGAAAGAAAGAAGTGATTTAAGGATATAATATAAATAACATTAATGAGGAGATTAAGGAAAGAAGTAAAAGAAATCAATAGCATTGATGATAATAGGAATTAAATATGGTCATCCTTGATATATTTTCTTACTTTTTCTAAAAAAGTCAGTCTTTAGAAATTAAAAAAAGAACTCCAAAAAATAAAAAATAAAATTGAGGCATATTTTATTTTGGAAGAATAATTTTATTTAAGGGGAAATTTCGTAATGTTAATAAAATTTAATTAAAAAAATATAAAAACTTTAATAGAAAATATAAAGAACCAAAAAAGTGATTTAAGGAAACAATATAAATAAAATTAATATTGATGAGATTAAGGGAAGGAAGTAAATTAAATTAATAGCATTGATGATGATAGGAATTAAATATTGTCATCTTTGATATTTTTTCTTAGTTTTGTTTAAAAAATCAGTCTTTTGAAAATTTTAATAAAAAACTCCAACAAATAAAATAAAAATGTGAGGCATAATTTCTTTCGAAAGAATAACTTTATTTCTGAGAAATTATTTTAATAAAAATATAAGTGAAAATGTCGAAAATGTTGATAAAGTTTAATTAAAAATAAATATAAAATAAAATAAACTTTAATTAAAGACACAAAAAGAAGACAAAATAAAAGAAGAAAGAAATTAGTCAAATAAAGAAGTAGAAAGAAATAATGTCAGCAATAAATTTTAATTAATTAAAGATTAATAAAAATATAAACTTTAAGTAAGGACACAAAAAAAAATTAAGACAAAATAAAAAAGAAAGAGATTAGTAGAATACTTATTCTTCTCCAAATTTGATACGAATTTCATAAATAGATTGATTTTTTCTCCAAATAATTATTCTTACCCATTGAAACACTAATCACTCTTCCTACAAATTTCTCAACCAAAATGATTTTTTTTCTCAATAGTCATATCCTATAGGAGGAATCAACATTCTTCCGAAAAGTCTTTTATTTTAAAGAGAAACTTTTTGTTATGTGAAATTTCTTCTTACACTAATATCTTCCGAAGGATCACAAGATACTCTCCTTTCTCTTTTCATAAAGCAATCACAAGGCTAGAAATTAGTTGGTCATCTCAGCGGCATAATCAACATTCTTTCAAAAAGTCTTTTATTTTGAAGAGAAACTTTTGTTACATGACATTTCTCCTTACATCAATATTTTTCGAAGGATCATGAATTCGATGGACATCTCTGCATAAGAATTTAATACTCGTATATTCATTATCATCAGAAGAAGAAGAGATAAAGTGAAGGAATCCATTGTTGTTGGGTACAAATACTCTAATAGTTTTATTTTATAGGCTAAATAAATATAAACCGTTATTAAAAATGAAAAAATTTAGTCTTTTCATCTTCCAAGTTTTAGTCTTTTCATCTTCCATTTACTTAAATGTGTACTAGTGTGAGGAAAGTTTTAAAAAAACATGATTAATTGGGCAGTGTATTTAAATGTTTTCAGTTTTTAAAAATACAAATAAATAATAGAAAACAAAGATAATATGTCAAAAAGGGAGAAAAAGATAAATAGGAATTGAGGCCCTAGAGAAGTGTCACATCAGATTGTCTATATTCAGTTTTATATATATAGAGAGAGAGATTTGGATTCTCGGCTATTTCATTCTCTTTCTACCATTTTAATGTATTATTTTATTTGTTAATTTACAAATTAATATATAATTAATTAAAATTCTCTTATTTTATTATAATAAATTAATTCTTTTTAAAAGTGTAAATAAAATAAAGTTACATAACAATTTCATAAGGTGTAAATTAGTAAAATTATTATTTTATTTATGATTTTTTAAAGAATTCGTAAAGAAAAATTAGACTATCAATATGAAAAACAAAGAAGGTATAAAAATAATTTGTTTTTCTATTCTTCTGACAATTTCATAATTTCAAAAGCACTTAAATCCATCAAATACTCTCCAACAAGAAAATATGACGGAAAGAGCATCAATAATCTTGACAAACAATTACATAAGTTTTCATTTTATTTTCATGAAATTCGAAAACGAAAAACATCCATAAACACCTAGAGATATACATATTCTTTCAGTCAATTTATACGATATTTTTTATTCTTCAAATTCGAGCAAAGTGAAATTTAATAAATATTTTGTTCATCTACTTTTCTTATACGTTTCTTAATAAATTATAAATAAAAATTACAATTGTATTAATTTTTTCCTGAGACTTTTTTGCGACTTTACAAATTTTATTTATACTTTTAAAAAAAATTAATTGCAATTAAATACAAACAACAATTTATTATAATATGAATAACTAGCATAGAATAAGAAAATAATAATCTCAAAACTTATATAATGATCACAAAAATTAAATAAAAATTCACTATACAAAAAAATAAACATAAACTAATTAAATCAGTGTTAATGTAAATCTTAGAGAAGATTTTTTTAAAAAATAAATAGAAACACAAAATATATTGAAAGAGGCATAAAAAGAATGGCAAATCAGTCCCATTCATGTCCATTTGTCAGCTTGGCAAATCAGTCCCATTCATGTCCATTTGTCAATCAAACAATACATAACACAAGTATAATTTGACGTGCCTCACACATAATAAAAAAATTTCCAAATTCCGTACTTGAAATGTTATAACAAGTGCAATATTTTATTTTCATTGTGAATGTCATAATATTTTGTTTTCTTCAAATAAAATTCAATGACTTTTGGGTTTGATCATAAATTTGATAGATTTAAGGCAAAATAATAGTCTTAATCCTTGAGTTTCTGGTTTATTTCAATTTTAAACTAATTAAATAAATTGTGCTCTTTTGGCCATTCAACCTAATTGAAGCTAACAGTGTTAATATTTTGTTCTTATTTTTTCTATTTTCTAATTGCATCCACATAGAAAGTATTGTCGACGGAGCTATCATAATATATGTGGATTCAAATTAATTCAATAATATTATTATATATTACCTTAAAATTTATGTAGAAACTCATTATGAACTTTAAATTTTAAATCTGCTTATAAATTTGTTTTGCAAGATCTCTTTGTTGATAGTTTACCCATGTCCCATTCTCAGATGCGACTTTGGTTCCTTCTTCTACTCTCAATTTATGATATTTTATGGAAATTCGTGTCAAAGTTTGAAGCATTAAGAGAGTTGGGAGAATTTTTCCCCGTTTTTGGTGGGTAGGGGATTCAATACAAAAGGATGTGACTCTAACGCAATTAGTTTCTATTTTGATTTAGGGGCTAAAATCACACAAGTCCCCTTCAAAGACATAATATTGAGAATGCTCTTGAAATTGAAATAAATTTTGATAATGGATTGCAAAATCTTGGTGGTATTTTCTATTTAATGAATGGATAGTGCGCTTTAAATCGTACGCCTTGTACCCACCTTTGAATATATGCTTCAACATGAAACACACAAGGATAGATTAGAAACCTTTGGTAAAATGTTCTCGATAATCAACAAATAAAGTACATTACATAATTCAGGGATTTGTAATGTAGTCACTTAGATGTTCCCAAAATGGGGACTATCAGGTAAACACTTGTTAGTATTTCAACCTTCCTTCTCTTTTCAGGACCTGTCTGAAAGAGAATTCAGTATAACTTGATCGCAAATATTTGAACTGGTTGTTCAAAAATTCTTGTTTTAAAGTGCTTGATCTAATAACACAAGAATCAAAAGTGATATAAGCCAATAATGTAAGAACTAACAATTATTTTCCTTGGATTTATCTTTATTGTATTTGAGTTCAAGGGCTCTAAATCTTTATCTTGATCTTTCAAACTTATAAAGAAATGTTAGAGTGTTTGTTGTTTGTAGAAAGTATTTGATCTTTGAGCTCTCTCACTTCTTGTTGTGAATTCTGACATCTTTTCTGAATTATGATATATATGTTTATAGTTTTGGAAGATAGAATTTATGATGAGAAAAAATTCTTTTACCTGTATTTAATTGACTGGAATGTGTCATTTGTACAATAACATGTCCTTCTTGTCCCTTTGGTTTGACTTACAAGCCATATTATTCGGATTGTGACATGATTATATTGATTCATTTATGTGGTTTGATCACGCTACGTCATTTAACACATGACATATATTTGATTACACAAATTAGAAAAGAAGACAAAGTCAAGTAGCGTTGGATTCATATAGTAATATCATATAGCTTCACGAGAACCCAATAACTTTTGTCTAAATCTTTTTCTCTCACCAAATCCATATAGTAATGTCATGTGGCTTCACGAGAATTCAGTAATATAATAATATTAAATATATGTGTGATGAACAACAAAAAAGTCAAAGAAAAAAAGTGCAAGCAAATGAATGGTAAATTTATTTGATTGACGCGATAGATGATGTCAAAATCATTACATATTGTTTAAACCTACGAAATAAATCATTACATCAGGACTAATGCTCCTGCAACATTCATGGATCTCATGAATAGAGTCTTTAAGCAGTATTTGGATATGTTTGTTATCGTATTGATGACATTTTGATCTACTATAGAAACAAGGAGGATCATGTCGTTCATCTCAGAATAATTCTCCAGACTCTCAAAGATTGTGAGTTATTTGTCAAATTTTCAAAGTATGAGTTTTGGCTAGAATTTGTGGTATTCTTAGGCCGCATTGTATCCGGTGAAGGTATCCGAGTTGATTCGTAGAAAATAGAGATAGTGAAGAATTGGCCGAGGCCCATATCCCTAATTGACATAAGAAGTTTCTTATGTTTAGCTGGTTACTACAAAAGGTTTGTAGAAGGGTTTTCATCCATTTCATCCCCATTGACTAAGCTGACCCAAAAGAAGGTCAAGTTTCAATGGTAGGAGGCTTATGAGAAAAACTTTCAGAAATTGAAAACTCGATTGACTACTGCTCTAGTATTGACCCTACTAGAGAGTACTTAAGGTTTTTTTGTATACTATGATGCGTCTAGAGTTGGACTTGGTTGTGTGCTGATGCAGAATGGTAAGGTTATAGCATATGCCTCTAGACAACTAAAAATCCACAAGAATATTTATCCGACTCACAATCTCGAGTTGGCTGAAGTGGTATTTGCTCTAAAGATATGGCATCATTATCTCTATGGCATGCATGTTGATGTGTTCATCGACCACGAGAGTCTCAATATGTTTTCAGTCAGGATGAGTTGAATCATAGACAGAAAAGATGACTCGAACTACTTAAGGACTATGATATGAGCATCCTCTATCACCCTGGTAAAGCTAATGTTGTTGTTGATGCTCTTAGCAGATATCCATAGGGAGTGTTGACACCCAATTTTGGACCTCCACAGTGTATATTAATCATCGAGCTTCTTCAATTTCAAACGATTTAAAATAATTAGTTTTATATAATTTTACAAAAATATAGTTTTCAAGTTATTTTAAATAGTTGTATCATTTTTATAATTTAAAAATAATATATGTGTTTTATATAATTACGTATATAATTAGTATATTTTATGAATATTCGAAAATCATCTCAAAAAGATTTATTTTTAATTAAATATTTGGTTAATTAGTTATATAATAGTTTATATTTTTAATTATTTAGTTTATAATTAAGTTAATTATTTTATTTCGTTGACATTAAGAAGCTCATTAATTAATTTATATTAATTCGTCTTATTTAGTTTTTAGCCAAATCACCAATTAAGCTCAATTTGGCTAAATTCTTAAATTCAAGTGGCTATAATTGTAATCCAATGGACCAATTTCTCAATTCTAATCTAACCTCTTTCCTTACCTCACTTTAAACCCATTCCAAGCCCAACTTCATAACATTCAGCAGCCCATTCCAAAACGACCTCGACCCAGTACTTCTTCTTCACGTGAACGAGGCAAAAACCCAGACGTCTTTGGCGTCTTTTTCACCCCAAAACACGCAAGAAATCAGCAGCCAATCGCGACCTCGAGTCGCGCGTCCAGCCGCGTCCTCTTCCTCTCTCCCTTATCTTCTCTATACGGGAATAATCCAGATGTCTCCATCTCCTCGCTTCGAGCGTCCTTGCTCCAAGATCAAGCGGCTCCCTTCATTTTTCCGTTGAGAATCGTACCAATTCTTAGTTGTTCAAGCCTTATCCTTCAAGACCAATTCGAATTTCAAATTCAAAATTGAATCTATTTTCCCCCCTTATTGATTCTATTTTCCCCCTCTATATAAACCCATCTCTTTTACGGTTTGAGGGGGATTTTTAAAAAAACATTAGTTTACTACTCTAAAATAGAGGGAATTTCATTGAAAGAAAGGGAAATATCCTCTAGAACAAATAAATTTCTTTAGCTTCTTTTACTCGAGTTCGAATCCTTCAGAGTTCATCGAAATTCGCATTTTGGTGGTGGAAGCTCTATTTCGAGTTCGTTGTCCCAGACCGCTGCCCGGAAAAAGGTAACACCTCCTCTATATTACTCTCTTCATCTTTTTCCTGCTTCAATATGGCGTTTATATGTAGTGAAGTCACTACTTTGTTGTTATGTTGCTATTAATCGATTTTGAGTGTTGGTGGCTTGGATATGTCATACATGTATGCTCAAATGATCCATCTAGTTTAGGCTTAATATCGTTTTTCCACATTTAGCTTTAGTATGGTTGATCCTATGCTTCACTGTTTAAGCTTATATTGTCTTCTTCTTCGTTTGCTATTCGAATGTCACCGAATCTGAGCTCTTTCGTTAATATGTCTTGAAGCATCAATGTTCTTCATCTGTTTTGCTACTGTTAGTGTTGCTATCCATATAGGTCTAAGTTTTTGAGGTCATATGATAGAGCTGTGTTTGGTATAATTGCATTTTGTTCCATTAGCTTAGTTTTCTCTATTTCTGGAAAAAAAAATTGTCGTCTTACTGCCTAAAATGATGAGCTTGATCCATTTTTTCATGTCTTTATTTTGCCTAAAAGTTTTGGTCAAAAATTGCCTGTCATTTTATATTGAGCTTATAAAATGTGACATTGTTGCTTTATAAACTTTTGTGAGATGCACCGAGAAAGCAGATCCATTTTGGTGTTGTCCATAAGCCAAAATAAGGAATTTCGATAAAGTCAATATTTGTCCATTGTTTTGCTTCCTTTTCCATTCTAGTATTTCTTCAAAATCTGTGGTTTGTTATGTTATCGTATGAATGCAATTTTATTTTGGCTTAATCTAAAGCAATGTGTTCCTAGCATTTTTATTATATATATATATATATGTGTGCTCCTTTTGATTTAGTCGTTGTGTACCTTTGTCCAAAGCCTTGAATAACATTTAATGATGTAAGTTCATAAATGTTAATGATTAATTGGGATAAGGTGATTTGTTTGGCCACTAATTTATGTTTATGATTTGTTAAGTCCACCCTTAGTGAATGGTTTTACTTCGATAAGTTCCCCCCTCAAAATCATTTAGTTTAGTTTCTTGTTATGTCATATACGTTATTAAATTCAATATCGATGCATTAATCCTAATATATATATTTCCCTTTTGTTGCATGTGGAATGCCATCCGAGTCCCTTGTGGACTACCTCGCTCCTTGCATATCGAGTTGGGCCATGGAGGCCCAATTTACTTTTATCGAGTCAGCCAACCTCGAGAAATCGAAGAACATGTCTTTGGAGTTGACGTACAGGTCTCGGAAAGCAGATATAAAAGAGGTCCCTTGCATATTAAGACGCCTTATTGATTTGTTGTTTGTTACTATTACTTGTTTAATATGTTCATTATGCACTACTTGCTTGGTATGTGATTTATTTGGACATATTAAAATTACTTGATGTTTTGTCACCTCATCTAACATCATTTTATTTTTTTGTATTTTTCTTGTTATTTTTATTTTTTTAATCCTATTCCCCAAAAGGCTAATTCAACAATCGAGATGTCTGACGACGCAAATGCTTTACCTCAATGGGCAGTTCGAAGGCCAAGAACTAACGTGATTGATCCACCAATGACAGGCCTTTTGGGCATTGCAAGTGGCACCCCTACTGAAGATAATCCTTAAACTTCGGGAACTAAGGACGACACTAGTAATGATGAACATATTTCTCGCTTAGAGCAAAAAATCACTGATTTTCAAGGAGAAGTTGAGCGTGTTAGGAACTTTGGCAAGTTAGCGGTCTCCAACACCCCTCCTCTGAAACCAAGGACCACTGCTCCAATGCCTGCTCATTTTCCATCTTTAGAATCTCTTGTTCCTAATCATTTTCCTCCGCAAAATACTCAGCCCATAAGCACACCCGACATGAACTCGCATGCCATAAATCCACCTCCTACAAATCAAGCTCATGTCAACCCCCAATATGCCAATCCATCTATCATGTTCCAAAACCCATTTAACCAAATTCCTTCCAATACTCAACATGTTACCCCACCACCCGTTCAAGTCCCTATCAACCTACAATCTCTCACCTGATGGATACAAGCCACCAAAATTTGACTTACCTGATGGATACAAGCCACCAAAATTTGAGATGTTTGATGGCACTGAAAATCCCCGCAATCATTTAAGATCTTATTGTGATAAGTTGGTTGGTGTAGGAAGAAATGAGGCTGTAAGAATGAAGTTGTTTATCATAAGCCTAACTGGAGATGCATTAACTTGGTATATCGAGCAAGATCCAAAGATTTGGCGCAATTGGAGCAATATGGCAGAGGATTTAATGGTAAGGTTCAGGTGAAACATTGAGATCGTCCCTGATCAGTCTTACCTTGAAAAGTTGAAGAAAAAAAACACTGAAACCTTTCGTGAGTATGCTATCCGTTGGAGATCTGAAGCGGCTAGAGTTCGACCCCCAGTGGATGAAAATGAAATGAAAGACATTTTTGTCAAAGCTCAAGATAATATGTATTATGAAAGGATGTTGCTCATGACATGTGCCAAATTCACAGACCTCGTCAAAACTGGGGAAGCTTTGGAAGAAGGAATCAAGTCTGGGAGAGTCACAAACTTTGTAGCCTTATAAGAAACAAATAAGGCAATTCAATTTGGAACAATCGGAAGAATTAAGAAGAAAAAAGAGGAAGTTGCAACTATAATGAATATTCAGGAGCGAAGGCCAAGCCAGATGCGTGCATACCATAGCCAGCCACTTCAAAGCCCACACAGCCAAATGTTTTCACCTGTTTCTTATCCAGTTTATAACACCCAAGCAACGTACTACCAGCAACCACCCACATATCAAAACTCACCAAATTACCAATAACCATATCGTTACCAACCTCCAAACAATTCAGCAACTTCACCAAGGCCTCGTCAAAATTTTGACAAAAGGAAGACTTACACACCTCTTGCTGAGCCCTATGCCCAACTCTTTGAAAGGCTGAAAGCAGCAGAAGTGATCCAAACAATTTCATGGAGAGATATCGAGCCTCATCCTAAGTGGTTTGATGAGTCTAAGCATTGCGCATATCATTCAGGGGCTGCAGGACATGATACAGAAAGTTGTTTGGCTCTCAAAGATAAGATTGAGTTTTTTATCAAAGAAAATGTGATTCAGCTTAAAGGAGCTTCTCCAAATGTGAACAACAATACTTTGCCTAACCATGGGAATGTGGATGTGAACATGGTTACCACAGACGATGAGAAGGGAACTATTATGCCAGCGGGAAAAACCATTCTGGAAAACATTGTCGAGCCTGAGTTCAACAAGAGATTTTAAAATGATTTATATTCATATATACGTACACTTTTTTATTTTATATATATATATATATATTTATTCTTTCAAATAATTTTATTTTATTTCATCTACCAAGTCTTGTTTCTCGGACGGGGTCAGAGAGTCCAAACAAAAAGATTGACAAGAAAGCAACAAAGTTGGAAATCTCAAATCAGCATGAATCAGCCTCCCCTCCCCCAACTTACAAAATTTCTTTGAATGCAGAGAAGTTCAAGCAGGTACAATAATGAAGTTGTTTGATTATTATCCATCCACCAACAATTAGAACTTGGATAAGCTCACAACATTCAAACAAGCAGGCGAACAAAGGAGCAAACATAATTCAAGGAGGCAAAGCTATAAAGTCGCGATATTCGCGAGACAATTTGGAATTTCTTTACTTTCACATATACTACCCAACTACAAATAGTTGATTTTGCACTAATCTCGCACTAAGCTTACACCAGCACTACCTATGAGTTAGCACTAATTTCGCACTAGCACTAATGGTGATTTAGCACTGACTTGCACCGGCACTAACCATCTTCTGGTACTAACTAGCACTAACCTTTTCAGCACTAATTTGCACCATCTCTAATTTGGTACTGGCGCTAATTTGGCACCAGTACTAATTTGACATGGACACTAACCTTGATTTTAGAACTAACCTTGCACTAACAATGATTCTATCAGATTGATTTTTTGCACTAAACTTGCACTAGCGTCAATTTTATAGATTCAACTTAGCACTGATTTCGCACTAACCTTATTAGCCTTGTATTTATCTCAAATGATTCTGCACTAACCCTGAATTTTGCGACAATTTATTTAGAGTGATTTTTGCACTAGCATTAAAGTAGTACTACCTTGATCTTAAGAAGCTACATGCGCATACCGTTATATTCATCTCAATGCCTTCATCGCATTTATGATTTAACAAAAGCCTTCTAGATTTTGTAGAGGATTTATAAGAAAACATCGCACAACAAGAGAATATGTTGCATGGCATAACGAGGAACTTTATCTAATCAGTGAACTGGGGCAATTTGTTGAGAAAATTTAGCTTTCCAACAAAGGTCAAAAGAAAAAAAAACATGTGTTTAATATGGTAAAACATGTCACTTCTCTATATAAATTACATTTTCTACTAACAAATTTTATTTCAGTCTTTAACGAGAGCATCCAAGAGGATGAATTCTCAAATCAAACCACAGGTGCGGACGACATCAAAAGGATGCAACACAATATGGAACTTTTTCTTAGACGCGAACTAGGTCCAAAGAGGAGTATCAAAATCTTAGGACGCGAGCTGAGGAGCGACTTCCACCACAATCAAACCACACCCCTATCAGAAGGCATGTGGGTTTTTCTTGGAGTTTGTCAGTTTTAGTTTCGCATCCGGTGAAATTTTTAGACTCTTATCGGAAGCAACTTTCCAATCTGAGTGACAATGCACCAAGAGCTTTGAAAATTATATCCGTGTTAATTCTTAATTATGGATGTGAAGAGCTCCAAATTTATGTCTAAGAGGTTGCAAGCCTCTTTTTTCACACTCGATCACTTGTCACTAATCTAGCACCAAAGGTTATCTTGCATAAATTTCATTTTTAACCGATCGAGTCGAACTACAAACAGCCTGATTCCTAAAGTTTAAGGATATGGAGGCGGGCTCAATGTTGAAAACTCGACTGTATTCCGACATCATCTCTCAAATCTTATTCTCGAGCATTCCGGTCTCTTCATAACTCGATATCGGGATAACTTTTGAATTCTTTCATAATTGTGCGTCAAATCAAGCGTATTGAACTACAAGTGACCTGAATTCTCATATAGCCTGAGATAGGTAGGAAACCCAATTCCGGGGTTCAGCCATAATTCCTAAAGTCCGTACCAAAATTCCTTTCCTAAAGATGAAGATGTGGTCGGTCAAAATTGGATTCGTCAATTTCATTTGCCTCGAATTTCTTCTATCAATCCAAGTCAAATGAGGGGCAGCTGTTGACACCCAATTTTGGACCTCCACAGTGTATATTAATCATCGAGCTTCTTCAATTTCAAACGATTTAAAATAATTAGTTTTATAAAATTTCAAAAAAAATATAGTTTTCAAGTTATTTTAAATAGTTGTATCATTTTTATAATTTTTAAATAATATATGTGTTTTACATAATTACGTATATAATTAGTATATTTTATGAATATTCAAAAATCATCTCAAAAAGATTTTTTTTAATTAAATATTTGGTTAATTAGTTATATAATAGTTTATATTTTTAATTATTTAGTTTGTAATTAAGTTAATTATTTTATTTCGTTGACATTAAGAAGCTGATTAATTAAATTATATTAATTCGTCTTATTTAGTTTTTAGCCAAATCACCAATTAAGCTCAATTTGGCTAAATTCTTAAATTCAAGTGGCTATAATTGTAATCCAATGGACCAATTTCTCAATTCTAATCTAACCTCTTTCCTTACCTCACTTTAAACCCATTCCAAGCCCAACTTCATAACATTCAGCAGCCCATTCCAAAACGACCTCGACCCAGTACTTCTTCTTCACGTGAACGAGGCAAAAACCCAGACGTCTTTGGCGTCTTTTTCACCCCAAAACACGCAAGAAATCAGCAGCCAATCGCGACCTCGAGTCGCGCGTCCAGCCGCGTCCTCTTCCTCTCTCCCTTATCTTCTCCATACGGGAATAATCCAGATGTCTCCAACTCCTCGCTTCGAGCGTCCTTGCTCCAAGATCAAGCGACTCCCTTCATTTTTCCGTTGAGAATCGTACCAATTCTTAGTTGTTCAAGCCTTATCCTTCAAGACCAATTCGAATTTCAAATTCGAAATTGAATCTATTTTCCCCCCTTATTGATTCTATTTTCCCCCTCTATATAAACCCATCTCTTTTACGGTTTGAGGGGGATTTAAAAAAAAACATTAGTTTACTACTCTAAAATAGAGGATATTTCATCGAAAGAAAGGGGAATATCCTGTAGAACAAAGAAATTTTTTAGCTTCTTTTACTCGAGTTCGAATCCTTCGGAATTCACATTTTGGTGGTGGAAGCTCTGTTTCGAGTTCGTTGTCCCAGAACGCTTCCCGGAAAAAAGGTAATGCCTTCTCTATAATACTCTCTTCATCTTTTTCCTGCTTCAATATGGCGTTTATATGTAGTGAAGTCACTACTTTGTTGTTATGTTGCTATTAATCAATTTTGAGTGTTGGTGGCTTGGATATGTCATACATGTATGCTCAAATGATACATCTGGTTTAGGCTTAATATCGATTTGCCACCTTTAGCTTTAGTATGGTTGATCCTATGCTTCACTGTTCGAGCGTATATAGTCTTCTTCTTCGTTTGCTATTCGAATGTCACCGAATCTGAGCTCTTTCGTTAATATGTCTTCAAGCATCAATGTTCTTCATCTGGTTTGCTACTGTTAATGTTGCTATCCATACAGGTCTATGTTTTTGAGGTCATCTGATAGAGCTGTGTTTGGTATAATTGCATTTTGTTCCATTAGCTTAGTTTTCTCAATTTCTGGAATTTTTTTTTGTTGTCTTACTTCCTAAAATGATCTGCTTAAGCCATTTTTTCATGTCTTCATTTTTCCTAAAAGTTTTGGTCAAAAATTGCCTGTCATTTTCTATTGAGCTTATAAAATGTGACATTGTTGCTTTATAAACTTTTGTGAGATGCACCGAGAAAGCAGATCCATTTTGGTGTTGTCCATAAGCCAAAATCAGGAATTTCGATAAAGGCAATATTTGTTCATTGTTTTGCTTCCTTTTCCATTCTAGTATTTCTTCATAATCCGTGCTTTGTTATGCTATCGTATGAATGCAATTTTATTTTGGCTTAATCTTAAGCAGTGTGTTCCTAGCATTTTTATTATATATATATGTGCTCCTTTTGATTTAGTCGTTGTGTACCTTTGTCCAAAGCCTTGAATAGCATTTAATGATGTAAGGTCATAAATGTTAATGATTAATTAGGATAAGTTGATCTGTTTGGCCACTAATTTGTGTTTATGATTTGTTAAGTCCACCCCTAGTGAATGGTTTTACTTGGATAAGTTCCCCCCTCAAAATCATTTAGTTTAGTTTCTTGTTATGTCATATACGTTATTAAATTCAATATCGATGCATTAATACTCATACATATATTTCCCTTTTGTTGCATGTGAAATTCCATATGAGTCTCTTGTGGACTACCTCCCTCCTTGCATATCGAGTCGGGCCATGGAGGCCCAATTTACTTTTATCGAGTCAGGGAAACTTGAGAAATCGAAGAACGAGTCTTTGAAGTTGACGTACAGGTCTCGGAAAGCAGAAAAATGGGTTATATACATCCGATATACAGCCGATGTATACAAAAACAGAAATTGCGTTAAACCCCAAAAGTAGCAGCGAATTTGGCCCAAGAAAGACCCAAATTCAATCTCTCCCTTACTCTCAAATTATTTAATTGTGATTATTTATTGTTTGTTGTTACTTTAGAATTATTAATTAACTTAATTAGATTCTCCAAAAGATGAGTTATTTTCTTTATGTTGGTTTACTTTTAGTACTTTTTTTGTGTTCATTTATTTTATTAATCAAGTATATTGGTCAAAATTTTATATCTTCAATTAAGTTAAACCTTTTGTTCTTAAAAAAGATATGTTCTTTAATGCTTTTCACTAAATCACATTTTACTCATTTTAAAATTGTTTTAAGTTAAAGTATTTTTCTCAAATAAACTTTAAAAAGGTTAGTCAAAACTTTTATTCTTCAATTAATTTAAAATGGTTTTCATGCTTAAATTAATCAATTGGTTCGAATTATTAATTTTAAAAATGAGCCAAATAAATTCTAATTAGTCTGGTTTGTCAAATCCTAATCACATGCATTTTAATTCAAATGTTTCATTTTAGGTCCCTTTCTCTAAAAAATAACATAAAATAAAATGTATCATTTATTTAATTATTTTCTCTAAGTTAATCAAATATTGTAATTTTTTTTTATGTTAAATCATTTTTCCAAAAAATAGTCAAATATTTAATCTAAGTGTCGTAGGATAACCGCATGTTAGCGGACACTTCAAATACTTTAAAAATCTTCTTGAAGTGTAAATGAGAACCTCGTACCCTTTTCTCTAAAATTTTAAAGACTTAATCTGTTAGAGACTTTTTAAATTAAGTTTTCTTGATTTCTTTAAAAAATTAAGTGGCGACTCTTTTCTAAGTATTTATATCAAATTGTTTTATACTTAGAACATTTCAAATAGTGATTTTTCTAAAGATAATAAAATTACGGCATTACCGAAATGGCGACTCCGCTGGGCAATTTAGGTTCTAAACTATAACAGACTTAGGTTAATAATTAAGGTTTTTTGCATTTGCTTTTTTCATTTTATTTGCTTGCTTTGTTTTACATGCCTAATGCTTTATTTTTCTTGCTTATGTGATATAAACTGCTTATTTGTTATTGTTTATCTAAAATGTTTATTTTTTATTTGTTTATATAAATTGTATATTTGTTATTGCTTTATAAACTGTCATTCCGTTTATATTTCCTCCAATTTTGGAAAATTTACACAATCACACGTACACGCGAGGTTCCTTTTTGCGCACCCGCAAATTTCTTTCAAAATCCCAAAAATTAGGAGAGTTGGCATATGCGCGGGGTGTCCGGATCTTTTTCCGTGTGACCGCGTTGCCTCCTCACTCGAGTTGTCCACTCGGGAACCTTCTGTCTAGTAAGTCAAATCTTAGAAAATATAAGATAGAGCTAAACCCACACATTTTAAAGAACATGCATCATGCAAACCTAAGAGGCTTAATACCCATGGCGTATTAAGACCATTAGTTTACCTTACCAAATGTCAAAGCGGGTTCATGACCCAAGTGACACTTGATCATAATATGTGTGCATATTTTAAGGATAATTGTGCCTAAATACCGACTATTTTGCTCTTAAATAATTAAATTGTAGTAGGAAGGTATAGGCTAACCACTTGTTTTGCAGTGCGGATGGCTGTCAAAATCCTAACTTTAGTGGATGGAAGATTTATCATCCTAGTGACACCAATAAAGGCAATGATAGTCGGGGCACAAAAATATTTTAAACTTAGTTTCTTAGGTTTATTTTCATTGTACAAAATATAATGAAGTTATAAAACTATTCATATACTTTTTTAGAGTATATTTGTTTAATTATTTAAGAGCTATAGAATGACGTATATTGGTAAAAATTTTGTCCTTCAAATTTTCGTTAGGCCTACCTCAGGCATAAAAGAGGTCCCTTGCATATTAAGACGCCTTATTGATTTGTTGTTTGTTACTATTACTTGTTTAATATGGTCATTATGCACTACTTACTTGGTATGTGATTTATTTGGACATATTAAAATTACTTGATGTTTTGTCACCTCATCTAACATCATTTTATTCTTTTGTATTTTTCTTGTTATTTTTATTTTTTTAATCCTATTCCCCAAAAGGCTTATTCAACAATCGAGATGTCTGACGACGCAAATGCTTTACCTCAATGGGAAGTTCGAAGGCCAAGAACTAACGTGATTGATCCACCAATGACAGACATTTTGGGCATTGCAAATGGCACCCCTACTGAAGATAATCCTTAAACTTCGGGAACTAAGGACGACACTAGTAATGATGAACATATTTCTCGCTTAGGGCAAAAAATCACTGATTTGCAAGGAGAAGTTAAGCGTGTTAGGAACTTTGGCAAGTTAGCGGTCTCCAATACCCCTCCTCAGGAACCAAGGACCACTGCTCCATTGCCTTCTCATTTTCCATCTTTAGAATCTCTTGTTCCTAATCATTTTCCTCCGTAAAATACTCAGCCCATAAGCACACCCGTCATGAACTCGCATGCCATAAACCCACCTCCTACAAATCATCCTCATGTCAACCCCCAATATGCCAATCCATCTATCATGTTCCAAAACCCATTTAACCAAATTCCTTCCAATACTCAACATGTTACCCCACCACCCGTTCAAGTCCCTATCAACCCACAATCTCTCACCCCAGTTCCCGGCTACCAAATCCCTCCAAATCAAATTCCCTTCTATCCACAGTATACCACCCAATTTTCTACATACCAAAGTCCTCAAAACCAAATTCTCACAAACGCATTACATGCCACACCAACTACTACTCCTCATAATATTCCACAAGTTCAAAATCACTCGATACCTCAACATATATCAGCGACACATGTTGATCCTAACATGCAATGTGTTCCACCAATATATGTTACACAAGCTCAGCCATATTTTACCCTGACACAAATTGTTGATCCATATGAGTTGTTGGAGAAAGAGTGGAAATCAAAGGAGGAGGAACGTTATAAGGAGATGCGTGAGTTGAGGGAAGAAGTTAGGAATATGAGGATTTCCAAAAGAGGAGAGAAACTCGAGTATGAGGATCTATGTGTACATCCTGACAATGACTTACCTGATGGATAGAAGCCACCAAAATTTGAGATGTTTGATGGCACTGGAAATCCCCGCAATCATTTAAGATCTTATTGTGATAAGTTGGTTGGTGTAGGAAGAAATGAGGCTGTATGAATGAAGTTGTTTATCATAAGCCTAACTGGAGATGCATTAACTTGGTATATCGAGCAAGATCCAAAGATTTGGCGCAATTTGAGCAATATGGCAGAGGATTTCATGGAAAGGTTCAGGTTTAACATTGAGATCGTCCCTGATCGGTCTTACCTTGAAAAGATGAAGAAGAAGACCACTGAAACCTTTCGTGAGTATGCTATCCGTTAGAGATCTGAAGCGGCTAGAGTTTGACCCCCAGTGGATGAAAATGAAATGAAAGACATTTTTATCAAAGCTCAAGATAATATGTATTATGAAAGGATGTTGCTCATGACAGGTGCCAAATTCACAGACCTCGTCAAAACTGGGGAAGCTTTGGAAGAAAGAATCAAGTTTGGGAGAGTCACAAACTTTGCAGCCTTACAAGAAACAAATAAGGCAATTCAATTTGGAACAATCGGAAGAATTAAGAAGAAAAAAGAGGAAGTTGCAACTATAATGAATATTCAGGAGCGAAGGCCAAGCCAGATGCGCGCATACCATAGTCAGTCACTTCAAAGCCCACACAACCAAATGTTTTCACCTGTTTCTTATCCGGTTTATAACACCCAAGCAACGTACTACCAGCAACCACCCACATATCAAAACTCACCAAATTACAAATAACCATATTGTTATCAACCTCCAAACAATTGAGCAACTCCACCAAGGCCTCGTCAAAATTTTGACAAAAGAAAGACTTACACACCTCTTGCTGAGCCCTATCCCCAACTCTTTGAAAGGATGAAAGCAGCAGGAGTGATCCAAAAAATTTCATGGAGAGATATCGAGCCTCGTCCTAAGTGGTTTGATGAGTCTAAGCATTGCGCATATCATTCAGGGGCTGCAGGACATGATACAGAAAGTTGTTTGGCTCTCAAAGATAAGATTGAGTTTTTTATCAAAGAGAATGTGATTCAGCTTAAAGGAGCTTCTCCAAATGTGAACACCAATCCTTTGCCTAACCATGGGAATGTGGGTGTGAACATGGTTACGACAGACGATGAGAAGGGATCTATTATGCCAGCGGGAAAAACCATTCTGGAAACCATTGTCGAGCCTAAGTTCAAGAAGAGGGGTGACATTTCTGTGTCTGATCCTATTTTGCTTCCAAATCTGCCCGCGGCCCAAATGTTTTAAGACATTCTTGAAGATGATCCAGTTGAAGGGATCAAAAGTTTATTCATTACTGAAGATTTAACTGAGACACCGACCATCTGGAATGCCGAACCAGGAGATGCTTGAAGAATTGGAACTCTGCTCCATTCTTGGTTCGCCGAGAGTCTTGGTAGATTAAATTTTAGCAGTATTTTGAAATGACATGATTTCAAATTGAGGCTTTAATCATGTAGAAGAACTTTTTGTTGTTTTTGCCTCTCCTTTTGAAAGCTCAAATGCAAAATCTATATATTTTTATCTTATTACTTCTAATTTTACTCTTTCAGCTTAAAAAATTTATAAATTTTTCGGTCCTATGATTATGACATGTGATAAGGCAAAAGAGCAGAACATGAATGACCAGCGAAAACTCAAAAGAAACAAAAATAACGTGCAACTTGATAAGCTAGCTAAGGAATTTGAACAACTTTTAGACGAAACTGAAATTTTGAATTTAGGCAACTCAAAGCTAGTGAGGGAAGTCAGAATCAATGATCGTCTAGAGCCATTTGAGAAAGAAGCATTGATTGAATAATTAAGAAAACATGTGGATATGTTTTCATGGTCATATGTTGCATAAGTTTTCAAATATTGTGAAGTGAGGATACTCAAAACAGTTTGTAGTTAGTAGCAAAAAGAAGCCTAGGAATTTTGCACCTATTTAGCAAGTGTTTTTTGGAAAAACATTGATGCTACCATACGTGGATGGTGACGTATGACCAAAGCTCATCCATCCAGATCCAGTCAGATGATGTTTGTTTTTAGAAGTTTAATTTAGTTTATCTCCATTTGGCACCTTTTTGATGTAATTCGAACTACATTGTGACCTGATGCCCTGGGTGGGATACGAAGGAGGCTTTTATCAGCTTCGGTCATATTAGCAAAAAATTTAAAATTCCTTTTTGATGTAATATGAACTACGTTTTGACCTGATTTCCTTGACAGGATACGTAGGTGGCCTCATCGGCTTCGGTCACTTAAAAAAATTATTATTTAATTTTTATTTGTGTTGTACCCTGAACTACGTACGACCTGATTCCTATTTTTATGGAATACGTAGGCGCCTTGTGGCTCGGTCATATGTTTTAGAAATTTTTATTTATCTATAAGGTAGAAACTGGGTCAAATTTTGAGAATGACTCAAAATTTCACTACAAATGAATGCGAGAGTTGACTGAAGCAACAAGCCTGGGAAAGGATTTTTCGAAAGCTGCTTAATAGTACGAGCATATGGTCTGATTGGAATATCTAGACAAAGGATGTCCAAGCCCATTGTCATAATATGGGATTCGACAAGAGATTTTAAAATGATTTATATTCATATATACGTACACTTTTTTATAATTTATATATATATATATATATATATATATATATATATATATATATATTCTTTCAAATAATTTTATTTTATTTCATCTACCAAGTCTTGTTTCTCGGATGGGGTCAGAGAGTCCAAACAAGACGATTGACAAGAAAGCAACAAAGTTGGAAATCTCAAATCAGCATGAATCAGCCTCCCCTCCCCCAACTTACAAATTTTTTTTGAATGCAGAGAAGTTCAAGCAGGTACAATAATGAAGTTGTTTGATTATTATCCATCCACCAACAATTAGAACTTGGATAAGGTCACAACGTTCAAACAAGCAGGCGAACAAAGGAGCAAAGATAATTCAAGGAGGCAAAGCTATAAAGTCGCGATATTCGCGAGACAGTTTGTAATTTCTTTACTTTCACATATACTACCCAACTACAAATAGTTGATTTTGCACTAATCTCGCACTAAGCTTACACCAGCACTAACTATGAGCTAGCACTAATTTCGCACTGGCACTAATGGTGATTTAGCACTGACTTGCACCGGCACTAACTATCTTCTGGTACTAACTAGCACTAACCTTTTCAGCACTAATTTGCACCAGCTCTAATTTGTCATTGGCGCTAATTTAGCACTAGCACTAATTTGACACTAGCACTAACCTTGATTTTAGCACTAACCTTGCACTAACAATGATTCTATCTGATTGATTTTTTGCACTAAACTCGCATTAGCGTCAATTTCATAGATTCAATTTAGCACTGATTTCGCACTAATCTTATTAGCCTTGTATTTATCTCAAATGATTCTGCACTAACCCTGAAGTTTGCGACAATTTATTTAGAGTGATTTTTGCACTAGCATTAAAGTAGTACTACCTTGATCTTAAGAAGCTACATGTACATACCGTTATATTCATCTCAATGCCTTCATGGCATTTATGATATTAACAAAAGCCTTCTAGATTTTGCAGAGGATTTATCAGAAAACATCGCACAACAAGAGAATATGTTGCATAGCATAACGAGGAACTTTATCTAAACAGTGAACTGGGGTAATTTGTTGAGAAAATTTAGCTTTCCAACAAAGGTCAAAAGAAAAAAAACATGTGTTTAATACGGTAAAACATGTCACTTCTCTATATAAATTACATTTTCTACTAATAAATTTTATTTCAGTCTTTTTCGAGAGCATCCAAGAGGATGAATTCTCAAATCAAACCACAGGTGCGGACGACATCAAAAGGATGAAGCATTATATGGAACTTTTTCTTAGCAGCTAACTGGGTCCAAAGAGGAGTATCAAACTCTTAGGACGCGAGCTGAGGAGCGACTTCCACCACAATCAAACCACACCCCTATCAGAAGGCATGTGGGTTTTTCTTGGAGTTTGTCAGTTTTAGTTTCGCATCCGGTGAAATTTTTAGACTCTTATCGGAAGCAACTTTCCAATCTGAGTGACAACGCACCAAGAGCTTTGAAAATTATGTCCGTGTTAATTCTTAATTATGGATGTGAAGAGCTCCACATTTATGTCTAAGAGGTTGCAAGCCTCTTTTTTCACACTCGATCACTTGTCACTCCTCTAGCACCAAAGGTTATCTTGCATAAATTTCATTTTTAACCGATCGAGTCGAACTACAAACAGCCTGATTCCTAAAGTTTAAGGATATGTAGGCGGGCTCAATGTTGAAAACTCGACTATATTCCGACATCCTCTCTCAAATCTTATTCTCGAGCATTCCGGTCTCTTCATAACTCAATATCGGGATAACTTTCGAAATCTTTCATAATTGTGCGTCAAATAAAGCGTATCGAACTACAAGTGGCCTGAATTATCATATAGCCTGAGATAGGTAGGAAACCCAATTCTAGGGTTCAGCCATAATTCCTAAAGTCCGTACCAAAATTCCTTTCCTAAAGATGAAGATGTGGTCTGTCAAAATTGGATTCGTCAATTTCATTTGCCTAGAATTTCTTCTATCAATCCAAGTCAAATGAGGGGCAGCTGTTGACACCCAATTTTGGACCTCCACAGTGTATATTAATCATCGAGCTTCTTCAATTTCAAACGATTTAAAATAATTAGTTTTATAAAATTTCAAAAAAAATATAGTTTTCAAGTTATTTTAAATAGTTGTATCATTTTTATAATTTTTAAATAATATATGTCTTTTATATAATTACTTATATAATTAGTATATTTTATGAATATTCGAAAATCATCTCAAAAAGATTTTTTTTTAATTAAATATTTGGTTAATTAGTTATATAATAGTTTATATTTTTAATTATTTAGATTATAATTAAGTTAATTATTTTATTTCGTTGACATTAAGAATCTCATTAATTAATTTATATTAATTTGTCTTATTTAGTTTTTAGCCAAATCACCAATTAAGCTCAAATTGGCTGAATTCTTAAGTTCAAGTGGCTATAATTGTAATCCAATGGACCAATTTCTCAATTCTAATCTAACCTCTTTCCTTACCTCACTTTAAACTCATTCCAGGCCCAACTTCATAACATTCAGCAGCCCATTCCAAAACGACCCCGACCCAGTACTTCTTCTTCACGTGAACGAGGCAAAAACCCAGACGTTTTTGGCGTCTTTTTCACCCCAAAACCAGCAAGAAATCTGCAGCCAATCGCGACCTCGAGTCGAGCGTCCAGCCGCGTCCTCTTCCTCTCTCCCTTATCTTCTCCGTACGGGAATAATCCAGATGTCACCATCTCCTCGCTTCAAGCGTCCTTGCTCCAAGATCAAGCGGCTCCCTTCATTTTTCCGTTGAGAATCGTACCAATTCTTAGTTGTTCAAGCCTTATCCCTCAAGACCAATTCAAATTTCAAATTTGAAATTGAATCCAGTTTCCCCCCTTATTGATTCCAATTTCCCCCTCTATATAAACCCATCTCTTTTACGGTTTGAGGGGGATTTAAAAAAAAATATTAGTTTACTACTCTAAAATAGAGGGAATTTCATCGAAAGAAAGGGGAATATCCTCTAGAACAAAGAAATTTCTTTAGCTTCTTTTACTCGAGTTCGAATCCTTTGGAGTTCATCAGAATTGGCATTTTGGTGTTGGAAGCTCTGTTTCGAGTTCGTTGTCCCAGACCGCTGCCCGGAAAAAGGTAACGCCTCCTCTATAATACTCTCTTCATCTTTTTCCTGCTTCAATAAGGCGTTTATATGTAGTGAAGTCACTACTTTGTTGTTATGTTGCTATTAATCGATTTTGAGTGTTGGTGGCTTGGATATGTCATACATGTATGCTCAAATGATCCATCTAGTTTAGGCATAATATCGTTTTGCCACCTTTAGCTTTAGTATGGTTGGTCCTATGCTTCACTGTTCGAGCTTATATCGTCTTCTTCTTCGTTTGTTATTCGAATGTCACCGAATCTGAGCTCTTTCGTTAATATGTCTTCAAGCATCAATGTTCTTCACCTGTTTTGCTACTGTTAGTGTTGCTATCCATATAGGTCTAAGTTTTTGAGGTCATCTGATAGAGCTGTGTTTGGTATAATTGCATTTTGTTCCATTAGCTTAGTTTTCTCTATTTCTAAATTATTTTTTTGTCGTCTTACTGCGTAAAATGATGAGCTTGATCCATTTTTTCATATCTTCATTTTGCCTAAAAGTTTTGGTCAAAAATTGCCTGTCATTTGCTATTGAGCTTATAAAATGTGACATTGTTTCTTTATAAACTTTTGTGAGATGCACCGAGAAAGCAGATCCATTTTGGTGTTGTCCATAAGCCAAAATCAAGAATTTCGATAAAAGCAATATTTGTCCATTGTTTTGCTTCCTTTTCCATTCTAGTATTTCTTCATAATCCGTGGTTTGTTATGTTATCGTATGAATGCAATTTTATTTTGGCTTAATCTAAAGCAATGTGTTCCTAGCATTTTTATTATATATATATATATATGTGTGCTCCTTTTGATTTAGTCGTTGTGTACCTTTGTCCAAAGCCTTGAATAGCATTTAATGATGTAAGGTCATAAATATTAATGATTAATTGGGATAAGGTGATCTGTTTGGCCACTAATTTGTGTTTATGATTTGTTAAGTCCACCCCTAGTGAATGGTTTTACTTGGATAAGTTCCCCCCTCAAAATCATTTAGTTTAGTTTCTTGTTATGTCATATACGTTATTAAATTCAATATCGATGCATTAATACTCATATATATATTTCCCTTTTGTTGCATGTGAAATTCCATCTGAGTCCCTTGTGGACTACCTCCCTCCTTGCATATCTGGTTGGGCCATGGAGGCCCAATTTACTTTTATCGAGTCAGCCAACCTTGAGAAATCGAAGAACAAGTCTTTGGAGTTGACGTACAGGTCTCAGAATGCAGAAAAATGGGTTATATACATCCGATATACAACTGATGTATACAAAAATGGAAATTGCGTTAAACCCCAAAAGTAGCAGCGAATTTGGCCCAAGAAAGACCCAAATTCAATCTATCCCTTACTCTCAAATTATTTAATTGTGATTATTTATTGTTTGTTGTTTATTAACTCTAACTTTAGAATTATTAATTAACTTAACTAGATTCTCCAAAAGATGAGTTATTTTCTTTATGTTGGTTTACTTTTAGTACTTTTTTTGTGTTCATTTATTTTATTAATCAAGTATATTGGTCAAAATTTTATATCTTCAATTAAGTTAAACCTTTTGTTCTTAAAAAAGATATGTTCTTTAATGCTTTTCACTAAATCACATTTTACTCATTTTAAAATTGTTTTAAGTTAAAGCATTTTTCTCAAATAAACTTTAAAAAGTTTAGTCAAAACTTTTATTCTTCAATTAATTTAAAATGGTTTTCATGCTTAAATTAATCAATTGGTTCGAATTATTATTTTTAAAAATGAGCCAAATAAATTCTAATTAGTCTAGTTTTTTCAAATCCTAATCACATGCATTTTAATTCAAATGTTTCATTTTAGGTCCCTTTCTCTAAAAAATAACATAAAATAAAATGTGTCATTTATTTAATTATTTTCTAAAAGTTAATTAAATATTGTAAATTATTATTTTTTATGTTAAATCATTTTTCCAAAAAAATAGTCAAATATTTAATCTAAGTCGTAGGATAACCGCATGTTAGCGGACACTTCAAATGCTTTAAAAACCTTCTTGAAGTGTAAATGAGAACCTCGTACCCTTTTCTTTAAATTTTTAAAGACTTAATCTGTTAGAGTCTTTTTAAATTAAGTTTTCTTGATTTCTTTAAAAAATTAAGTGGCGACTCTTTTCTAAGTATTTATCTTAAATTGTTTTATACTTAGAACATTTTAAATAGTGATTTTTCTAAAGATAGTAAAATTTCGGCATAATAGGGAGTATCACTCATGTTGAGGAAGGAAAGAAAGAGTTGGCTATAGAAGTGCATAGACTTGCACGACTGGGAGTTCGCCTTATAGATTCAGATGAAGGTGGTGTTCTTATGCTAAATGGGGTGTAATCATCCCTAGTGGTGAAAGTAAAGGAAAATCAATACAAGGGCCCCATTCTACTTCAGTTGAAGGAAAATGTTCACAAGGAAAAGGTGTTGGTTTTTTGACAAGGAGGAGATGGTATGTTGAGGTACCCAGGTAGGTTATGTGTTCCATATATTGACATTCTCCAAGATAGAATCATGGAAGAAGCCCACAATTCTAGATATTTGATTCATCCAGGTTCTACCAAAATGTACCACGACTTGAGAGAAGTCTATTGATGGAATGACATGAATTTCAGATTTTGTTGCTAAGTGTTCAAATTACCAACAAGTCAAAGTTAAGCACTAGAGGCCATGTGGCATTGCTCAAAATATAGCTCTTCCAGAGTGGAAATGGGAGATGATTAATATGGACTAAATTACTAACTTACCGTGATTTTGTTGACAACACAATTCAATTTGGATAATTGTAGATCAGATGACCAAATCAACAAATTTCTTGCCATTAAAGACAATTAATTCAGTAGAGGACTTCGCCAAATTTTACAATTCGCAAGACAGTTCGACTCTATGGAGTTCTATTGTCCATCATTTCAGATAGGGGTGCTCAGTTCACCGCCAAGTTTTAGAAGTCATTTAAAAAAGGTTTGGGTTCAAAGGTAAATCTTAGCACCACTTTTCATCCTCAGACAAATGGTCTGGCACATCGTACAATCCAGACTTTAGAGGACATGTTGAGGGCTTGTGCAATTGACTTCAAAGGCAATTGAGATGATCACTTGCCTCTCATAGAGTTTGCATACAATAACATTTATTACTCCATCATTTAAATGACTCCTTATGAGGCTCTTTACGGGCGAAAGTTTAGATCTCTGATTGGTTGATTTGAAGTTGGTGAAGCTGAGTTGATAGGGCCATACCTCGTTCATCAGGTCATGGAGAGGTGAAGACTATTCAATAGAGGCTGAAAACTGCATAGAGTCGTCAAAAGTCCTATACTGATATTAGGCAGAGAGATTTAGAATTGAAATAAACGATTGGGTTACTTGAAGGTTTCACCCATGAAATGTGTCATGATGTTAGGAAACAAAGGGAAGATCAATCACTGTTATATTGGTCCCGACTAGATTTTAAAAAGGGCTGGTAATGTAACTTATGAGTTGGAGCTACCACCATAATTAGTGGTTGTTCATCCAGTATTTCATATCTTCATGTTTAAGAAATGCTTGGGCGATCCATCACTTATTGTGCCCATAGAGATTATTAATATTAAAGGTAGTTTGTCATGCAGAGATATCTCGGTTCATATTCTTGACCGTCAAGTTAGCAGATTGAGGACCAAATAGGTTGCATCAGTTAAAGTTTTGTGGAGAAATAAATTTGTTGAAGAGGCTACATGGGAGGCTGAAAAATATATGAAAGCAAGATACCCTCATGTATTCGTCCCTTCAAACATTGATGTTGAAGGTAATGATTTTCCCCATTTGATGTCCATTCATATGTTGAGTGCTTCAATTTCCGTATCCATTGGTGTATTACCGTCTATGCAATGTATCCGTGTCATTTTGCATTTTCAATATTAGTCATCATTCGAGGATGAATGATCCCAAGGGGGATATTGTAACACCTCATAACTCTACTTTTAGAATTTAAATCGTTCGTCGTAAGTATATGAGTTTGAACTGGGTGATGTCCTACTTGCTCACGTGATTTAAGGTCCTTTTCAACTGTAATAAGGGTATTAGAAGTGATTTAGTGTCATAAGGGACCTTGATCTTGGCCATATTTATATGCCTAGGAGCCAAATAACACCCATGCTTTAGCCAAGTTTGAGGACAAATTCTTGTGTTAGTGATAGTGTTTCAGTCATGTTATTGTATTATGAGTAACCAATGTGATTAGTACTTGTAGGTTGGGTAACAAGAGAAACAGGGCACAAAGTTGAGAGTACGTGAGGTAAAGATTGGGTCCAAGCACGAAAGCATAAACAACAAAGTGTCAACGGATAAAAGAAAGTTTAAAGTGAGAAAAAACTATGCTCTGTATCCTCTCCGGGTCGCGGTGGGGGAATTAAATATTTTTCACATTGATGATGTTGAGGCAGAAGACTGTGTATCCTCTCCGAGTCGCGGGGATGAGGAGTTCAAGAAAAGAAGAATTCACGAAACATTGGCGCATTGTAGAGCTGAATTTTCTCAAACTCTAAATAGACTCAGATTTTATTATTTTAATTATTCTTTTTCTAACTTTTGGAGAACGGCGACTTAGAGAACTATTTCTTCTATTTCAGGGCTCATTCCTACTCTTTACATCTATCGATTTCTCTTATATTTATTTAATACTTGAAGATTGAGAATTGCATTATGAGTAGTTAAATTTCCTTGTTCTAGGGCTGCGGCTACATGATGATTGTATATTATTGAATTTGATGGATTAAAATTGGTTATTGCATGAATTACTCATTTGTTCTTAATTTAGTATTTCGTGATTGACCACCATTGAAATAAACTTATTATCCAAATTGAACTCGAGACAGGAATATGAGGATCAAACGTGGGATAAAAAGAGCATGATCTTCTCTAGAATTAAGGTTGATTTGTATCTAGGATAGGGATATACCTAGAGACTTTGCTTGGTTGATAAACAAGATGAAAACGTAATGTTCAGTAATTGGTTCAGTCTATCCCCACTCAAGGATGTAGTTAGACTGTCAATTACAGTAGGCGATTAGAGGTCGGAAGACCATGATTATACATTTAACCGTGTTAATCAGTGATTTGATAACCATTTGACATCCATTAAAGAATATAGTATATATGACAAAGTAGGCTGCATCCCTGGAATTTCCTAATTCATTGTTTTAACTCTTACTTGAAATTGAAGCATATTAGCTAATTTAGTTTATTTTGAATAATTGATAATTTAGAATCATTCATCAACCTTTCTAGGAATACTTACTTTAAATTATAGCTATTGGAAAAATCAAATATCATCTAATCTTAAGTCTCTGGGGTACGATATCCAACTCTTAAAAAGAGCTACTTTATTACTTGCACGACCACGTACACTTGTGTATGCGTTTGGACGTAACAGACCTCTAACACTTAGCTAAGTTCAAAGCCTTTCAGAATATAAATAACTACATGACCCATAACCTATCAAATTAAAGCTCTACAACTATTCTTTCCAATGCCACTGGCCTCTTGACAATCCGACTCTTGAGCAAAGAGTTATTTATGTTTTACTCGAGAGACGTCAAATTGGTTGTGCGCTCCGCGTGGCCCGTACTGTGGGCGCACCACACCAAGATAAATTTCCTGCAGCCTCGTTATTTTTGAAGTGGTAGTGCTATTTGACAAGCATCAGGTTGCACTTACTTCAAATGAAGGGCCTCGTCTGTGGGCAAGCTCACAAGGATGCACACAATCACCTCAAAAACTTTATTGATGTGTGTAGTCCATTCAATATTTCCGACATAACTCAAAAGTCTATTTGAATGAGGTTGTTTCCTTTTTTCCCCTTATTTGGAGAAGCTACTATTTGGTTGTGAGAAATAACGAAATGATCTATCAGTTCTTGGATCGAGCTTACAAAAGCTTTCCTAGATAGGTTCTTTCCACCCTCTCAGATGCTTCAACTTCGAGACGAGATCACTAACTTCCACCAAAAGTGTGGTGAACCTCTTCGTAAATCATGGCTTCGATTAAAAAAGAATTAGCTTCAACCGTTCTCTTGACCAATTGAACAAAGTAGTTGTGGATAATGGTGGTTCTATCATAAGGCAAAATTTGATAACTTCCACTACTTTGCTTTATAGAATGACCAAAATGAATCGAGCTTGGCATGCGCAGAAGGCTGAGGTGGAAAAGGGTGTTACCTACTTCTCCCCAAGTACCAAGGGAAAAAAGTTCAAAGATGAAGAACGAGCTACAAATATGACAAAAATGATGACTCAAATGGAACTCTTGACTAAGCATGTCATGGGTGCGAGTTCTAAAAGTGTTAATGATGTGGTTACCAAGGGGAGTTGAGTCTATGAAGATGATGATTTTGACAATATGTATAATGAAGAGGTGAAGTTTTTGGAAAATCAAGCATGGAGTTCTCCAAAGGCAAGACGAGAATCAAGGTTGGAATAAGGATATAAATAGTGAGTGGAGAAACAAAGAAAGAGATGAAACCTGGAGGGACCTTGATAGAGAATGGTGTGATTGCAACAATGGTTAGAGGGATAGAGAAAACGAGATGAATCATTATGTGCCTCCCTATGATCGACCTAAGACTAAAGATTCCAATGCTGACCCTAAGAGTTATCGAATATAAGATATGTTTTCTCAAATTCTTAATAAGGTTGAAGGCTCAGAAAAAAATCTTAAAGAAATGAAGAGTGAGTTCTCTTCTTTTAACCAAACGACCACTTCCCATTCTATTTCCATTAAACAACTTGAATCTAAAATGAACCAGATTTTGCCTATTTAAATTCGAGACAAAAGAGAGGTCTTCTAAGTGATAGCATGATGAATATGAAAAATAAAAATGCCTATTGCATGACTATTGATACAAGGAGTGGTAACATGGTTGGGAGAGAGGTATAAAAGGAAGATGAGACGCTTGGGGTTGATGAAAAGCCAAAATCAAAGTTGAGGAGTCTGATTCCGATGGGGTGAAAATTTATGGATCGGTATTGGTCAATGATGAAATTGATAGAGATGTGCCTTTGAATGTTAAGGGGGTGAAAGTGGAAAGAATGATGAAAGTCCACCCGTTTCTTGGCCTACATAGAAAATTCCCCCCACCTTTCCTTCAAAAGTTGAAAAAGAAGGATGAAGATTTCAAGTTCAAGAAATTCCTCTTTGTGTTCAAAAGTCTCTCAGTGAAATTCCATAGGAACTATGATTTTCTTATTTGGTAAAATTCTATAAGAATTAAAATATTTTTTGATAATTTTTATTACTTGTGGAGAAAGAATATAACTTAAGTAATTTAAATTACATTTCGAAACTAGAGGCCAATCTTATTCATTTATTTATTTTCAAAAATCTGCAAGCTTCTTTCATAAGATAGTGTTGACCATAAGAAAGGAGACAGAAAATTATTGATTGATAAATATAACCGTTATAACATATGAAGACATGTGAATAAATCCAACAGCATAAAAACGAAAAAAAAACAAAATTTGATTTTTCCATATGCACTCTTTTATTCAAAAAGTAATGGAAAATTTATACGTTCATACGCACACAACCCAAGAAAGTTGCTTCTTCAGCTAATTAAATGCACTTCTCTCTCTCTCTCTCTCTCTCTCTCTTCAGCATAAAGAAGCCAAACAAACTCTCATTTGCTTTGTACCCTTATCTTAGCTTACACAATTCTTGTTTATTTCTTATTGGGGGTACTTGAAGAAGCAAATGGGTGGACTTTTCACCTGCTGAAAATGGAGGGGTCTGTCAGCTTCAGATTCTTGGTGGGGGCAATTTTTTTGGGGATTTTTGTGGGTTGTGGCTGCTCTGTAGAGAATGCTGCTGATTCAGCTACTGCAGTGTATATTGTGACCCTGAAAAAAGCACATTTTAATGAAGAACTCAACTTGAAGAATCAATATCTCTCCAGAAATGGTGGGTCACAGAGAGTTAATAGATTTGACAAACCAAGGTATTATTTTTTAATATTGTCATGTTAAGAATTCATACAACTATTTTGGGATTGTAGCGTAGTAGTTGTTACATTCATAAATCTCCTCTATAGTTCAATGTTGCTCTAGATGAATGGGTTTTTTTTTTTTTTTTTTGTGGTTAGCCCACTTTCGTTTGTTTAATTTCTGCTACAGTATTATTTTAGTTGTAACTTGGGCATGTGTAAAGTTGAAGTCTTTTAGTGGTTTTGAAGTTCCACTTGTCTTCTAGCATTTCTAATTATTGAAGTGTTTGAAATTGTAGATTGTAGTATGTTAGAAGGAGGGAAACTTTATCTGATTGTGTTTATGTATTTTAGTGTTTTGACTGATTGAGAATGAGAAGCAATGCATTATTATGTAAGGACTCTCATGGAATGAAGCTTAATTAATTACATGAGAACTTTACTCTTTTAGTGGCTAGATTCTTGGAGCTGTGTATCCCACTATCCAAAAAGTCACTTTAATAGGAAAGTTTTAGATTTGTCTAACTATCACACTCTGGTCTATTCGTATTACATTGTCATATCAGATTCTTGCATTAGACAATTAGAGTTTTTGTTCCTCTCTGTCTTGTTTTAAGTGTACCTGTTTGAAAGTGAGAAGTCAACTTCTGTCATATTACTGATAACTGTTTTCTGAATCAGCAATATTTCACATATAGATCGCATGAATGGTTCCTACGTTTCTCAAATGCATGATTCCTTATTGAGGAGGGTGTTAAGAGGAGAAAAGTATCTAAAAGTATACAGCTACCACTACTTGATCAATGGATTTGCTGTGCTTGTAACACCCCAGCAGGTATGGAGAAATTAGAATTTTCTTTAACATGCCATACATAGTTAAGTCATTACATAGTCTTTTGTGACTTTTGATCATCGTCATATCTTATGTGAACATGTATTTGATCAATTTGAAGGCATTCAAGCTTGCAAGGAGGAGAGAGGTGTCAAATATTGTTTTGGATTTCTCAGTTAAGACTGCAACCACACATACACCACAATTTCTAGGTCTACCTCGTGGGGCATGGGTTCAAGAAGGTGGATATGAAACTGCTGGGGTAGGCATTGTAATTGGTTTCATTGACACTGGAATTGATCCTACACACCCCAGCTTCAATGATAAGTCACCTGAGCAAACATATCCTGTTCCTGAGCACTTCTCTGGCATTTGTGAGGTCACTCTGGATTTTCCATCCGGATCTTGCAACAGGAAACTTGTTGGTGCCCGTCATTTTGCAGCATCTGCTATAACCAGGGGGATATTTAATGCAACTAAGGACTTTGCTTCTCCTTTTGATGGTGATGGTCATGGAACGTAAGTGTTCTCTATCATATGTACATTTCCACTGCAGCTCTTTTGTATGCTTATATGGTATTCACAATGTGCACACTGAATCTGAGAGCTCTTGATCATAATGAATATATTTCTTTGTTTCTTCTGAAGTTAAATATTTGGCGATCCACCTCCTTTATATATGAATTTTGGTCATCGAACATTCTTTGTAAGAGTAAGACTTGAAAATAGTGAAGGAGTTCCAAACAAGTTGGGGTTGTCTATATGAATCCTCACTGACCATGTTTCTCCATTTAAATTCATCTCTGCCCTACTTTATCAGTTTAAAAAAGGAGGAAACTTCATAGGCCTACCCCAGACTAACACTTTTTGATCAAGACCTCTCTGATGCCTCATTTAAAATATGTAAAATTCTGATTTTGTTGGTCGTAATGGATCATTCATGGAATTATCAAGAGTTGAGCATCTCCATGAAACTCTATGAATGTGGTGCAGTTGCACAATAGGGAAGATGCTATAGCAAAATCGTATGTTTCACTTGATAAAACAGTCATCATTGTCTCCAAGTGAGTATTCAGGTTACCCAGTGATTCATCTATACTTTTATAGTTTTGTTCTGTTTTGCTTGTTAATCCAAGTATTAAATCTCTGAAGTTTCGTTCTCCTCTTGAGGTGGTTGCCTCATGTCACTTAGATTCCAACCATAATTCGAGTATCCATTCCATTCTGAATCATAATGGTAACCATATGAATCATCCTGCCTGTATGTACGAGAAGCATAGTAAGATTGTTCAGATTATGAACTATAGAAACATAAGTTACCTTCTTGGTTTTCATGAATGAGGTGATTTCCACCACAATAGTCACATGTTCTGATCCTTTGAAAATGCTCTGCTATCAGCTCTTAGTTGTTTTTCTGGATTTTCCTGTAGTTAATCTTTAAAGCACTTGGGGTGAGTTCAAATTCAGGGATATTTTCTTCAAGTCTCCCTCTCTACCATTTGTCAGGTACTAAGGATGAAATCTCGAAAATGTGAAAAAAATAATAATTTACAACTCTCAAAGTTGCAACAACAACAATTAGCAAATAGATGTTGCCCAATCCCCCGGAAACGGCCCCAAAATCTGAAGAGCGCAAAATCTGTGTATAAAAACTAAAGCTCATGCTTGTCAAAGATAGTATCGATAATGTCAATCCCATGAGGATTGAGTTTCTAATATGCTAATTAGTATTGCTTGACTACTTTTTGAGAAATCCGATTTGTATAATTAATAATGACGGAAAAAGAAATAGCCACAACTCAAATGAGTTGAGTCAAATGAGTTGAGTCAAGAATCCACCTATGGAATAACTAGCAATTTTAATACCTTTCATCAACCCTTGTTGAAGTATGAACGTTTCTCGCGAATACATTCAATCCCTCTAATCTTTTCTAAAGATGCGAAGGTTGTGTTTAAAGGTTCCACATAGATAGAAATATATAGTCATCTTTCAATATCTATGCGGCAATTCTAAGGTTAAAATACTAATCCCTTCTTGCGAATAGAATCAATATTCAACAAAAGGCTATCCTAAACCCAATCAAAGCAATGTAGAAATTGATATATCTCTTGTGATTATTATATCAATAAACTCCTCAAGGAATCAATTAAACACATGAGATAAAAGGTAAATTAATCACTAATAAAACCACAGGTTTCATCAATACTTAACTATGAGAATGTCACTCCATAATGGAGTAAAAACAATCATTGAAAAATTTGTTGTCCAGCTTGTATTCCTAAGATACTTAAAACAAAACTTTGAAGAACTTGGTAAGAAACAACAAAGTTTAAAGAGTATTTTCTAGTAAAAATAGTAGAGAAAATAGAATCAGAAACAGATTAGAAACAATATAAAAATATTTTTCTCAAAGAAAGAAAATCGAGCCCACTGAATGCACAGTGTCCCCTTAAGGAAATTATTCCCCTCAAGTACCCGAGGTTAATGGAATATATCCTCCCAGGATAGAACGGTCTTACTCACCGGTGTATCGGTACCTAAAACCACGGTGTCAGCGAACCACTCAACGGCAGTAAAGTACACTTAGAATACTAGATTTAGTATAGTAGTAGAAGAAGTCAAGAAAATTTTATTATATAAATGAGAGGAAATCCCTCAATTTATAGAAAACAAAGGGTAGTGTGAAAATGTTCTTATTGTGCCTTACCAGAAAGGTCACAACCCTTTGGAAAAGTCACAATCTTTCGAAAAGGTCACAACCTTTCATAAAAGTCACAACTTTTCATAAAAGTCACAACTTTTCAATAAAAGTCGCAACTTTTCATAAAAGTCACAACTCTTCATAAAAGTCGCAACTCT